>JACXGI010002540.1:37212-72386 GCA_016801175.1 Esox masquinongy
AAAGCTCTTTGTTTCTTGGGTCCTAAAACGAGCATTTCTGTTTTTCTTGAGTTTAAAAGCAAGAAGTTCTCTGTCATCCACTTCCTAATATCTGAAACGCATGCTTCCAAAGTAGCTAATTTTGGGGCTTCTCCATGCTTCATTGAAATATATAACTGTGTGTCATCAGCATAACAGTGAAAACTGACATTGTGATTCCGGATTACATCACCCAGAGGCAGCATATATAGTGAGAACAATAATGGGCCCAGAACCGAGCCTTGAGGAAAACCAAAAAATACCTTTGATTTGTCAGAGGATATGCCATCCACACATACAAACTGATATCTTTCAGATAAATAAGATTTAAATCAGGCTAGAACATGTCCACGTAGCCCAATATGGGTTTCCAGTCTCTCTAAGAGAAGGGAGTGATCAATAGTGTCAAAAGCAGCACTAAGATCAAGAAGCAACAGGACGAATGCAGAACCTTTGTCTGAGGCCATTAGAAGGTCATTTGTTACCTTGACGAGTGCAGTCTCAGCACTATGATGGGGTCTGAAACCGGACAGGAGCATTTCATAAATGTTATTTGTCTTCAGGAAGGCATTCAGTTGTTGGGAAACACATTTTTCTAAGATTTTTGAGAGGAACGGGAGGTTCAATATTGGCCTATAATTGTTTAATATGTCAGGATCCAGATTAGATAGATTAGATTTTTTGAAGAGGCTTAATTTCCGCTATTTTTAGTGAGTTTGGTACACATCCGGAGGAAAGGGAGCGATGTATTATGTTCAACAGTGGCTGATCTAGCACCGGAAATAGCTCCTTAAGTAATTTTGTTAGAATCGGGTCTAGCTGACAATTTGTGGGTTTAGAATTCATTACAAATTTAGTGAATGTGTCGAGCGATACGGGATCAAAAAATTCAAGTGTCCCCATTGACACCTAGTCAGGGAGGTTCAGGACATTCTCAGGACAACTGAGGTTTTGGGGACTGTAACTATTTAAGGAGGTGTCAGTTATTTGTTTTCTAATGGTGATGATCTTTTCGTCAAAGTAGTTCATGTATTCATTACAGCTAAAGTGAAGACCCACTTCACTTGTTGACCGTTGCTTTTTTGTTAACTTTGCAACTGTATCGAAGAGAAATTTTGGATTGTTTTTGTTCACCTCAATTAGGTTGGAGAAATAAGCTGATCAAGGAGATGTGAGTGCTTTTCGGTATTGTAGTGTACTGTCTATCTAGGCTAGTTTGAATACTTCCAACTTGGTGGAGTGCCACTTTCGCTCCAATTTTCTGGAGGCTTCTGGAGTATTGTCTGTGTACCAGGGAGCAAGTTTCTTGTTGCGTATTTCTTTTGTTTTTAGTGGTGCAACCATATCTAAAGTATTTTTGCAGTGTTGAGTTTAGATCCTCGATTAGATTGTTTGCGGATTTATTTACTCTGTCAATGTTGAGCGAGCTTGTAAGACTATCAAGAAATCTATTTGTAGTCCGAGAATTTATAGTACAGCTTTTGAAACTTATTGTCTGTGGAGCAAGTGGATTTCTTGTTTTAATGGTAAATGTTGTAAGACAGTGATCCGATATTCCAGGATTTTGGGGGGAAATTATTAGATCTACAATATCTATTTCTTGTGATATGACTATTTCTAAGGTATAATTGTGGCAGTGTGTTGGACCTGAGACATGTTGGATAAAACCCATTGAGTCAATTATGGTTTCAAAGGCTTTTTGAAGAGGGTCATTGGAGTTTTTCGTATGAATATTGAAATCGCCAAAAATTAGAATACTATCTGCCATGACTACAAGGTTAGACAAGATTTCTGGAAACTCATTGAGGAAGATTGTGTATGGCCCGGGGGGCCTGTAAATAGTAGCTATGTAAAACGATTTATCAGCCTGGTTAACTTTCATGAGTAAAACTTCGAAAGAATGAAAACCAGTGATGTGTTTAAGAGTAAATTTATATTTACTGTCATAAATATTAGCAACACCCCCTAATTTTCGGGATGCACGGGGGATATGATCACTAGTATAACCAGGAGGAGAGGCCTCATTTAGGGCAGTAAATTCATCAGGCTTTAGCCATGTTTCACACAAGTCAATAACATCTAGTTTATGATCAGAGATTAATTCATTTACTGCAACTGCCTTTGGAGCAAGGGATCTAACATTTAGGAGTCCCATTTTGAGATGCGAGGTAAAACAGTCATTTTTATTTGTGACCGAGGTGGAGTAAGGCTTTATCTTAATAAGGTTGCTATTGTTAGCACTACCTTGTTTAACTTTTCTCAGCCTGGAACGAGTCACAGTCGCAATAGGCAAAACTGTACTAGTTACTCTGGCTATGCTATCGACAGACTCCACTAAGTTAGCAGGCTGGCTAAAAGCCTGCGGCCTGACCTGCACCCTAACTCATGGTGAGGCTATAGGAGTGAGATGTTATTATTATTATTTTACTGCCAGCAAAATATGGTCCTTTTTGCAAATTCCTGTGACATAAAATGGTGCAAGAGGGCTCAGAACATGCCCAAGGTCCACAACCATTTTGGACCTGTGAGGAAAGTCAAAAATTTTATTGTCACTCCGTTGTGAAGAGCGACTGCATCAATTCCATAAAATGATGTTCCAACTGTTCTCAGCTGGATTTCATAATGTTGTTAGATCTCACATGAAAGACATTAGAATCAATTTGTGAGTGTTTTTGCAGACCGTTCCGGATTATTGCAGTCATTTCCTTCACACTCGCCCCAGCACAACACAGTTTTAGTACCGGGAACATTATATAGCCGGAGATGGACTAGAGGAAAAACGTCCCATCTTCATGTTTCTCATCTAGATTTGAAGAAGGCCTCCCTTCCCCTGGAGAGTTGGACCACGGTACAGGTTCCGGTAATGACCACTGAGCAATAGGTGCAAACCTGATGGTAAGCTGTAGCAGAGGGACTGCTCATTTACTGGCGACGACTATTTAGCTCTTCCCAAAATCAGTGTGGCCCATGGCGAGTGGAGCAGGATCAACCCAAGTGTGGCACCAGTGGAAAGTACTCTGTGACACCGCCGACGTTAGCGGAACCCTTTGTTTGCAGCACTGAGCAGTCCATCCTGTTGGAATGGACCACCTGCCATGGAAGTGTTGTCCAGTCAGCATTGTTGTTTCAAATTCTTCCTGGGTGTGGGTAATGTCCTTGAAGGCCACAAAATGCTCATTCAGGACATGTAGTTCATTTTAACTGCTCGACAGTCCTTTCCTTTAGCTGTTGTGGCGCAAATGTGTCCGCACTCCACAAATTAGCATCACATTAACGCCCCCAACATGAAAATCTGATTGCTTCTGGAATCCTCTAAGGGCTTCCAGCTGGGCCAGCCCTGTCCCTACACACCTGCCTTCTCTTGGGACCTCATCAGAGGAGGTATTTAACAGCTCGCTGGGAGCGGCGGAGGCCATTAGAAGCCAAGAGAAGGAAGATGGCCCAAAGCCGGAGGAAGACAGCCAGGAGAAGGATGGTGCCAGAGCAGCTGCCAAAGACACGACCACCAGCACATTTTCCTCCCAAACCGGAAGGCTGCACACCAAAGTTGACACTGTGTTTGAAATTTGGTTTTGATTTCTCCCTCACCTCCTTCCCTCACCTCCCTTCACCTTTGTTAATAAAATGCCCACCAGGGCTGTTTTTGTTCCCTGTGTCTATCCCCATCACACTGTATGTTTTGACAACATTTCTTTCATATGAAAGTTGACAAATTTCTTTCACAGCAACTGTGAACATATAGCAGGTGTTTCATTGCTGTAAGCTTGTCTAAATTCACAGATTCATCTAGAGATGAGCCGAGAGGCGACATCACCTCTGTTTCTCTCCCCTTCAATTTGAACAAAAGACAAAATAAACAGATCAGATATATTAGCCAAACTTGTTTAAAAAATTAAGACAAGGATAACGGTAAAATCTATAAAACAAAATAAATCAAGGGAGAAAAGTTTGTGTTCTTGTGCACACACAGCTCAGGAATTAAATTGATACCTTTTCAAAATATGTTTGCTAAAGATTCCAGGATTTTAGCAAGGCAACACAGTTTAGAAATAAGACGATAATTGTCTAGGTCACTAGTACCACCACCCTTATGTAGTGGCAGCACATGAGAGATTTTCCAAACTTGTTATTAACTTATGTTATTAACAACAGAGGATTCCATAAGGATTCCTCTATTTTCATCTATTCATCTTTCATTTGGTGTGGGCAAGAATGTTTTATCAGAAAGATGGCCCGCTGCAATGAAGTGGTGATTGAAGGCATCAACAATAGAATGTTTATCAGTAATAGGTCATGAATCCAAATCTACCCTGTTGTGGTAAAGAAATACCATTTTCCAGAATACCCTTTCAGTTTGTTTACATAAAACATCTAACAAAGATTTTGCCTTTCTGACAAGCTTTATAACCTGGTTTTCTTAGTTGCTTAAAAATGTTCTAGGTCACAGACACTAGCTTTGGATGACCCTACAAATTACCCACCTAAATGGTTCTTTTATAGAACGCGTTGCTTCTTACAAATACCTTGGGATTTGGTTTGATGAAAATCTGTCTTTTAAAACAAATGTTTGTGAAATTGGTTTCTTTTATGTGAGTAAATCATGTCTGTCACATCAGCATAGAAACTATATGGTTCAAGCAACTTTTATGTTGCTACTAGATTGTGGTGATATATTATACTTGCATGCCTCAGCTCCTGCACTCATTTAGCCTTGCTTTTAAATTATATTTTTATTGTATATTGTGATTGTTTTTCTTAATGTATGTTTTATTATTTTATTTTTACATATTTTTATGTTTGTAATACAGGGCACAGCTATAAGAGACCTTGGTCTCAGTTAATTTCTCTGTATAAATAAAGGTAAAACAAATAAACATTGTAATTGTGTCAAAAGGGCACTTCTTTACAATAAAATGTTTTCTAAACCGTAAGTTAACAATAATTCAGATTATATCCAGGGACTCACAGCATCTAATATAGGAACAAAACATAGGAATGTAGGAAGTATTTAGTTTTACAACTATCCACACTTCCTATCCACATAGCTTTAGTTTGACATTCAGGTACCGAAGACTTTTCCACAATGCTGTACATGTTTACTATCACAGAGAGGTTAAATTCTATGAATATAGAGGTTTATTATGTTTTGAATACAGAGTATTGGTGTATTCAAAACACCAATCCATTAATATTATTCATCAATAATATTAATGGATCATGCTGTAACGTGAAATTATTATAATGGTAGATTTTGTAGCCATTAATAAATCGTGACACGCTAAAGTGTGGTTAGTCTGTGAGGGTTGCAAGTTACAGTGTCAGCTCTTGATTCACTGAGCTGAGGTCAAATACTAGGCTTATGTTGACAAGCTGGCAATCACCATCAGGCAAACTGTGGCTGGCACAAGGACAGGAGACAGACAGACTACCATCGTTGAGGAGGTCTCCCTAAGCCCATCCGTCAATCATCAGTGGGGTTTGAGTCAACAGGGCTGCTCGGAGATGCCACTGATACCACCCAAACCTCAATAATAGCAGCAGAAGGGAGCTAGGGTATGGGGGCAACTGTTTATTGTTGGGTGCCCTCCACAAGGAGTGGACAAGGCCTTTGACCTTCAAGACCTCACAGTAGAATAGCAAACATGCTGAATAACCATTCAAAATAAAGCCAGAAATAGAAAATACATCATGAGCTTTTCTGGCCATCTTTTAGGATGATTCCATACAAGTTTATGCAAAGTAGGTATTGAAAAATAATGTACACTTTTACAAAAAATGAAAAGATCTCAATGAACAACTGGGGCCGTATTCACAAAACATTTTATTTTACCACTAGGAGGACTCCTAAACAGCATTAAATGTTCCTAGCTAAGAATTTCCTCTTAAAACCTATTAAAATACCAACTTTTATTAAGGAATGAGGGAGAAGTCCTAAGCTAAAAGAAATGGTGGGGTTGACCCTGTTGCTACGGATGATGTCGTGTTCCATGAACAAGCTTACTTACTATGCCCACAGTGATTCGCTGATGGGGGAGGGGTCTCTGTCAGTGAATTCATCATAGCAATACTGTTGAAGAATGTGTCATGCTGCCATATTGAAATAAAAATATTAAAATTAAAATGTAGGCAAAGTGTCATTGACTAAATATGAAACCAAGAATGATATACTGACTAGTCGGGATACATCGATCAGCCATAACATTATGACCACCTGCCTAATATTGTGTAGTCATAACATTATGACCACCTGCCTAATATTGTGCCTAACCCTAACCCGTTGAGGCATGGACTCCATTAGACCTCTGAAGGTGTGCTGTGGTATCTGGCACCAATACGTTAGTAGCAGATCCTTTAAAGTCCTGTTTATTGCGAGGTTGGGCCTCAATGGATTGGACCTGATTGTCCAGCACATACCACAGATGCTCGATTGGATTGGGATCTGGGGAATGTGGAAACCAAGTCAACGCCTTGAGCTTGTTGTTGTTTTCATCAATGGTTCCATTCCTGAACCATTTTTGCTTTGTGGCAGGGTGCATTATCCTGCTGAAAGAGACCAATGCCATCAGGGAATGCCGTTGCCATGAAAGGGTGCACATGGTCTGCAACAATGCTCAGGTAGGTGGTACATGTCAAAGTAACATCCACATGAATGGCAGGACCCAAGGTTTCCCAGCAGAACATTGCCCAAAGCATCACACTGCCTCCCCCGGCTTGCCTTCTTCCCATAGTGCATCCTGGTGTCTTGTGTTCCCCAGGTAAGCGACGCACAGCCATCCACGTGATGTAAAAGGAAACGTAATTCATCAGACCAGGCCACCTTCTTCCATTGATCCGTGGTCCAGGTCTGATGCTCACATGCGCATTGTAGGTGCTTTCGACACCCTGACTAGTCTGTGGCTACGCAGCCCCATACGCAACAAACTGCGATGCAGTGTGTGTTCTGACACCTTTCTATCAGTACCAGCATTAACTTTTTCAGCAATTTGAGCTATAGTAGCTCATCTGTTTGATCGGACCACATGGGCCAGCCTTCGCTCCCCATGTGCATCAATGAGCCTTAGCCGCCCATGACCCTGTCGCCGGTTTGCCGCTTTTCCATGGACCACTTTTGATAGGTACTGACCACTGCAGACTGGGAACACCCCACAAGGGCTGCAGTTTTAGAGATGCTCTGACCCTGTCGTCTAGCCATCACAATTTGGCCCTTGTCAAAGTCACTCAGTTCCTTACGCTTGCCCATTTTTCCTGCTTCTAACAAATCAACTTTGAGGACAGAACATTCACTTGCTGCCTAATATATCCCACCCACTGATAGGTGCCATGATAACGAGATTATCAGTGTTATTCACTTCACCTGTTAGTGGTCATAATGTTATGGCTGAACGGTGTTTGTTCAGCAAATTGTCAAACTCTTACATGTCTGGCGGCTCGTATAGAATTGTTAATCATTTGATGGTGTAATAATTCATGGAAACCGAATGATTGGTCACACGATATGTGGTCTGGGGAGGGCATTTATTGTTTGATGTAATATTCTACTGACAAGAGACTGCATCCCTGACTAGCTCTACTATGATCATAATACCCTCGCAATTAAGGCGATACCTTGTTAAAAGCTCATTATCACGAAATGTTTCTAAAACATCAAGAGCGGATTGCCGGCAGCAGCCCTTTTAGGATCATTCATGACTTGGTCTGAGTGATTTAGGAGTCCTCTAGACTACTCCTAACTTTTCCCAGATTTAGGAGCTAGTTTTAGCGCTAAAACACTTTGTGAAATACACTTAGGCCTAATGTTAGGACTGACACGCCCAAAAAGAGTTACTGCTAAATCAGAAAGTTAGGAGCTACATTTAGCCTTAAGATGTTTTGTGAATACGGCCCCTGAAGTTAAGCAAAATTAACTGGTATTCAGATAAGACTAGAGTACATGTATTTGGATAGTGACAAGTTTTGATGTTTTGGCTCTGTACTTTGGATATGAAATTATACACTGGTTATGGGGACTTTCAGCTTTGAGTTTATTTCCATCCATTTTGGCTGAACCATTTAGCAAGAAACCAGGCAAGCCTAGTTCAGCCAGCCCGCAAAGAAAAGCATTGATCGTGAGATTTGAACCCGGGTCGTCCACGTGAAATGCTGTGTCTTTAAGCCTGTTAGTCGCAAAACACAACTCTCCTGCTTCCTGCCTTTTGCCAGCCTTTCTTTTCTTACTTTTTAATTTTCTTTTAATCTTCTTTAAATCTTTTACCTTTGTTTCATTTTTGTTCTATATTTGTTTTAATCATATTTTTACAATTTTATGTAATTTTTAAAAGAGGACCTCAACATAGTTCTTTAGTATTTTTGAGTGATTTTTTATGATGGAGGAGCTAAGACAGCTGTTGGAGGAAAGGATCAACCGCTTAGAAGATTTAGTCACCCGAGCGCTCCTTCGGTCGGACTGTGGGTCCTGTCTGGTAGGGGAATCAACAAATGCTAATGCTAACATAGCACAACAGGCTAACCTAAGGCTAGAGAGCTTTAAAGATTTCCCAATACTTGACAGAACGCAGTCAAAACTGGTGAACAGATCAGAGCAATTTCAGAGCGAGCGACTGAATGAGACGATAACACAGCTTGAAATATGTGAGAGTGAACAATTCATTGACTCTGTAGCAGCTACTCTAGGGGTTGAGCTTCCAAACGCTAATGGACAGACAGATTGGTATACAAGGGATTACTTCAAATCTAGAGCACTCTGTCACGGACCTGGCTGACAAATCCAGCAAGAAATCAAATAAGAGAGCACCAACCCTCAATCCACCACCTAAACTCACACTGCAAAACAGGTACGATCCACTGACTCGGAACGAAATGCGTGTAAATGAACCTAGGGAAGCTAACCACAACACTAGCATTACGGCTAACCAAAATCCAAGAAATAGCCCTAAAACCACTGATAGGACGAGGGAAAGAAGACACTTTGCTAACTCCACATTTGATAAACCTGATACTACCTTGATTGGGGATGACATAACCAAGCATATCAGAATGGCAAAGACTGAAATCCTAACCATGGCTGACACATCGGTCAGAGAGCTAACAGAAATGTTGCCAGTTATTCTCTCTACACATCCAAGCAACATGCAGATTATTATCCACACTGGGTCTTTTGACATTCTACGAAGGAAAACTGGCTCTGAGATCCTGAAAAAAATAAACAACTGGAGAAAATAAACAACTTTCAACAACATGTTTTCATCTCAGGCCCCATTCCAAACTTGGGGAAAGGAATTGAATCTTTTAGCAGACTCCTTGGGCTGAATACTTGGCTGACATCGGCATGCCTCAACCACGGGATAAGGTTTATTGACAATTTCAATATTTTTGGAACTGTAAAGACCGCTTTAGACCTGATGGGGTTCTTCCAAACATAATGGGATGCTGGCTGCTTGGTGCCAACATACGTCACGCTCTTGGAATGCCATTTCCAAACAATATAAGCATGAAGGACAGTACTCATAGGCAGAGTATCCACCCCCCCTCTCCTGACCCTCGAACTAAAATCACCCAATGCTTCCAGAAGTTGTCCTTGTCCCAAACGGGGGCACCACAACTCCCATCCCCTCCTCCACCACACCCATCCTCTCCCCCTCTATCACACTCCCCCTCTACCACATTCCCCCTCCCCCCTCCACCACACTCACCAATCAGGGAGCTAGTTCTAACCAAAGAGAGCAGAGCTCATCTTTCCCTATGTCCCACTCCTCCCCCCCGTTTAAAACGATTGCTTAGACAACTGCCACATCGTCAACAACCTTGTCCTTTATTTCCAGAGAGCACAGAATATACTCGGTGATGTACTTCGGGTCCCTGCTATTGTGAAAATAGCAATTCCGACTGTTTTGAGTACAAGCTAGGACCCAGTATCTCTATTCCTGTGTTGATTAGAAATAGAAGGAATCATGTGCATGTAACTTATAAAGTAAACTTGTCCAATCTGTTAACTGTAACACGTCAACCTACTAGTCCAGGAACCCCTATTAAATCTATTAAGCTGGCTTTTCTTAATATCAGATCTCTCGCCAACAAATCATTCTGTAAAGGGTTAGTTGTAGGATATTATAAATGACATTATAATATCCTACAACCTAGATTTTATTTCTCACTGAAACGTGGCTAACAGAAGATTGTAGTGCTACTATTCTTAACGAGACAGCACCTGAAAAATTTGGCTATATGAATATGTGTCGAAATGGTACGAAAGGAGGAGGAGTGGCTGCCCTATTCAAAGATACATTGCAGTGCAAAGAAAATACACTAGGTAATTTTATTTCTTTTGAATACCTCTGTTTTACATTGAAGGGTACCCCAAAAATTTAGTTTTTAACCATTTACAGACATCCACCATATTCTGCAAATTTTATTGATGATTTTGCTGAACTACTCTCTGTTATAATCAGTTGATTGTAACTTGTTTATTATTACAGGGGATTTTAACATCCACATAGATAATAGTACAGACAATAATGCTAAATAACTTTTTGCACTACTTGACACTTTTGATCTCACTCAACATGTGAAAGAGCGTACACACACTCGAGGCCACATTCTAGATCTGGTTTCTCTAAAGGTCTCGATATTTCCTCTGTCATGGTTAAAGACTTGGCCCTGTCTGATCATTTCTGTGTCTTTTTTGAATCACTTATCACCCCGAATGTTCCAGTAAACTCTGTTTCTGTTAAGAAAAGGTACATTAATGAGAGTACCAATGCTCAGTTTATGGAAGCCATAGCTATCTCTCCAACAATAAGTGCTGAGTCAGTTGATGTACTCCAGGATAATTTTAATGCCAAAATATTGAATGTCATGGATCGTGTTGCACCGGTAAAGGTAAAGAAAACTATGAGCAAACAGAAAACACCATGGAGAACCACCATGATGTTATGCACCCTGAAAAGAGAATGTAGGAAAGTGGAACATAAGTGGAGGAAAACTAAACTTCAAATTCACTATGACATCTATAAACAAAGCCTTAGTAGCTTCAACAATGAGTTATGCAGGGCCAGACAGCAACATTTATCGGGAATGATCAACAAGAATATCAACAATACCTGCCCTCTATTTGTCATGGTCGACAAGGTTACAAACCCAATAAAGCAGATAGCATCAGAACTCATGTCCACTGGGAAATGTAATGAATTTGCGTGTTTCTTCAGTGAAAAAATTATAAGTATTAGACGGACTATCAGAACTACACAGTACCGTCACTACGACCACCAAGACATAACTTGGTTATTATGTCGCAATTTAATACAATTGATCAAAAATCCCTAGAAGAAACAGTTCGATATCTTAAAGCTTCCACATGTTGTCTCAACACACTGCCATCAGACGTTTTTAAAGCAATTTTTAACTCTATAACAATGGACCTACAGCAAATAGTTAATAGCTCTCTGCAATCAGGCATTTTCCCAACGTCTCTAAAAACAGCTGCCATTAAGCCCCTATTAAAAAAGGGAACACTGGATGCATCTATAATAAACAAATATAGACCTGTATCAAATCTCCCTTTTATAGCCAAGATCATTGGGAAGGTTGTCTTCAGTCAACTCAGCAATTTTGTGACCTCAAGCAGTCTCTTAGACAAATTTCAGTCAGGCTTCCGACCTCACCACAATACTGAAACGGCCCTGATTAAAGTTTTAAATGATATACGGCTGAATACTGATTCAGATAAAATAACAGTTCTGGTTCTATTAGATCTCAGTGCAGCATTTGATCATAGAACACTTATAGATAGGCTGGATAATTAGGTAGGACTCTCCGGGACAGTCCTTGATTGGTTCAGATCTTATCTAGATGGCCGGAGTTACTTTGTCACCATTGGTAATCATGAATCTGATAGGGTGGCTATGACATGCGGAGTTCCACAGGGATCAGTTCTCGGACCACTTCTGTTCAATCTCTATATGTTACCTCTGGGCCAAATTCTACAGAACAACAACATTAACTACCACAGCTATGCAGATGATACTCAAATATATACAGTGGATATAAAAAGTCTACACACCCCTGTTAAAATGCCAGGTTCTTGTGATGTAAAAGAATGAGACAAAGATAAATCATGTCAGAACTTTTTTCACCTTTAATGTGAAAAACAAACTGAAAACAAACTGAAATCAGAACTTTTTTCACCTTTAATTGAAAAACAAACTGAAATCTTTGAGGGGGAAAAATAAAAAACTCACAATAACCTGGTTGCATAAGTGTGCACACGCTTAAACTAATACTTTGTTGAAGCACCTTTTGATTTTATTACAGCACTCAGTCTTTTTGGGTAGGAGTCTATTAGCATGGCACATCTTGACGTGGCAATATTTGCCCACTCTTTGCAAAAGCGCTCCAAATGTCAGATTGCGAGGACCTCCTGTGCACAGCCCTCTTCAGATCACCCCACAGATGTTCAATTGGATTCAGGTCTGGGCTCTGGCTGGGCCATTCCAGCCAGAATTCTACATACCTTTTGGAATTTATGGCCAAAAAGTTCAACCTTGGTTTCATCAGACCATAACACATTTTCCCACGTGCTTTTGGGGGACTTGATGTTTGTTTTTGCAAACTTCAGCCGGGCTTGAATGTTTTTCTTTGTAAGAAAAGGCTTCCGTCTTGCCACCCTACCCCATAGCCCATTCATATGAAGAATACGGGAGATTGTTGTCACATGTAGCACACAGCCAGCACTTGCCAGAAATTCCTGCAGTTCCTTTAATGTTGCTGTAGGCCTCTTGGAAGCCTCCCTGACCAGTTTTCTTCTCGTCTTTTCATCAATTTTGGAGGGACATCCAGTTCTTGGTAATGTCTATGTTGTGCCATATTTTCTCCACTTGATGATGACTGTCTTCACTTTGTTCCATGGTATATCTAATGCTTTGGAAATTCTTTTGTACCCTTCTCCTGACTGATATCTTTCAACAATGAGATCCCTCTGATGCTTTGGAAGCTCTCTGCGGACCATGGCTTTTGCTCTGAGATGCAACTAAAAAAATGTCAGAAAAATCCTACTAGAACAGCTGAGCTTTATTTGTGTTTAATCAGAGTCACTTTAAATGATGGCAGGTGTGTAATGACTTTTATTTAACATGAGTTTGAATGTGATTGGTTAATTCTGAACACGGCCACATCCCCAGTTATAAGAGGCTGTGCACACTTATGTAACCAGGTTATTGTAAGGTTTTTATTTTTCATTTTTCCCCCTCGAAGATTTCAGTTTGTTTTTCAATTGAATTGTTCACATTATAGGTCACATTAAAAGTGGAAAAGGTTCAGACATGATTTATCTTTGTCTCATTCTTTTACATCACAAAAACCTGGCATTTTCACAGGTGTGTGTAGACTTTTTATATCCACTGTATGGCTCTCGAACCGTATGACAACAGCTCAATAGACTCTCTGTGTCACTGTATAGAGCACATAAATACCTGGATGAACCAAAATTGTTTACAATTAAACCAAGATAACACTGAGATTATTGTGTTTGGCAACAAAAATAAAAGAACAAGTATTAGTAAAGAGCTGGATTCTCGGGCCCTTAAAACCAGGGATCAAGTGCATAATCTTGGTGTTCTGATAGACTCAGACCTCACATTTAGCAGTCGTATTAAAGTGGTCACCAAAACAGCATTCTATCATCTTAAAAATATAGCCAGAATCAAAGGCTTGGTGTCCAAAAAAGACCAAGAGAAGCTCATCCATGCTTTTATCTCTAGTAGGGTTGACTACTGTAATGGCCTCTTAACTGGACTCCCCAAAAAGACTGTAAAACAGCTGCAGCTCATTCAGAATGCTGCTGCTAGAATGTTAACCAGGACCAAGAGAACAGAGCACATCACTCCGGTTTTTAAATCTTTGCATTGGCTTCCAGTCAGTTACAGAATAGATTTTAAAGGGGTGCTTTTAGTTTATAAATCTCAATGTTTTAGGACCCAAATACATTTCTGATATGTTTGAAGAATATAAACCGAGCAGGGCTCTTAGATCCATGAACACAGGTCAGCTAGTAGAGCCCGGAGTCCAAACTAAACATGGAGAAGCTGAGTTTAGCAGTTATGCTGTACACAACTAGAATAAACTACCAGAAGATCTTAGACCTGCCCCAAATGTATCAATTTTAAATCCAGGTTAAAAACACTTCTCTTTTCACATGCCTATGACTGAGCACTTAAATTTTTTATATTTTCTTATTCTCTTTTATTATTATTATGTTGTTTTGATGTTTTCATTTGAGTATGTTATTGTATTTTTATATTTTTTCTTTTTCTTTCTAAAGCACATTGAATAGCTTCGATGTATGAATTTTGCTATATAAATAAACTTGCTTGCTTTAACCACTACACCACCAAGGTACACATTTGCCAGGTGTCGGTATAGCTTCTTGACATGATATAATTTTGTCACGCATTAACATCGCGTCAAGTTTGAATATTTCGTTAGACACCATTTACCATAGTGTTAAACTGAGTAACGTTTCTTATTAAGTTTTCCTCCACCCCAAATAGCATCTATGAACTTTATGGCTTTTGTCACTGGCCGTTTTAACAGCTTATTAGCCATTCGTGAATGACATTGATACAATAACTACTGTATCAATATAGGTGACGCTAACTGACTTTTTGCAGTCAGCAAAATTTGTCTTTCCTGAACAAATCCTAAGACATAATTTGAAAATCCACCAGAAATAGTCGCAATATAACAGTAAACAGTTTCATTTTAGGCTTCTATATAATGTAGCTATTGAAGGTTGTAACCAGCGAAGTTTTTGTCTATCCTGAACAAATCCTCTTTTGCCACCAGCCGTTTTAATAGCTAATTAGACATTCGTAAATGACACTGATAGAGTATCTATCAATATAGGTGACAATACTAATGGCCATTTGAGGCTTCATTACCGTTCTTCTAGCAGCAGGATATTATGCTAGCAGCGCTAACTCAGATTGTCCTTTTCAAAATAAAAGCCATCATTGAAATATATAAGGTTAGGGTTAGCAATCTAGTCTGTACATTATATGTTTAATGTCCGTTCCAATGTTATTCTTGTCTGTTCTTTTTCAAAGACAAGATTGTTAACTATATTGCCTTATAAATTTCAATGGCTTTCAATAGCTTTTATTGTGATAAAACATTTTTGGTGACGATAACTGACTTTCATCAAGTGAAAAGACTAGAGAATCGTGTAGCCAGCGAAGTGTTTGTCTACCCTGAACAAATCCTAATATCCACCAGAACTGTTCTATTTTAGTATTCCATTTACATAGCTACAGAAGGTTGTAGCTAGCAAAGCTTTTTTCTGTCCTGAACACATCCTGAGGCATAATACGTTTATCAGTGACAGGAGGCGAACGCGGGACCTGTTGTTCCGTAGTCCGCGTCTCTAACCACTACGCTTTTTAACAAGGGTCGGTCGCTCACTCACTCAGTAAGAGACATTCGCTCTTCTTGGCCGGCTGCGCTTACGCGGCCCGGTAGAAATTGCAGCGCAATTTGTACGTAGTCCCCCTGTTTAAGGGGACCTGAAGTATTTGGACAATTAGTTTTACAGCTGTCTCTTTTTTGGCGGGTGTGTTAGTTTGCATCATTAGTGCATTCATGAGGGAGCTGTCAAAGGCTAAGTTTTGCTAGAATGTGTCAACCACTAACGTTTGCTTAAGTCTTTTCCAACTGAACTACACAAACTGGAATGCAAGGTGCAAAAATACTAGTTAGCCTAAAAAATTAACATGTACCATAGTGAAGGCAGAAGGAGAAAAGTTTAGAGGAAAAAAATGCAATTTTTTTACTTCACTTTTTACTTCTGCCTTACAAACACACTAGTATGATCTAACATCCTGATCTCTCCCACACAGTAAACTTTAGAATAATAAGCAGCACATAAATTTTATGCAAACTTAGCTTACTCGGTCAGCCTACATACCTCCTACAGATGGGTTGGTGGTTAGCTTACTTTCTCTGTTGGGTGTTATTGCCCGTCACACCTGCAACGGTGCCTGTAGATCAGCTACATAATGATCATCAGTTAGTGGCCACAGGTTCTTCATGCTTCTTATCCTGGTATCTCTCATGGGGGTGTTTGCATTAGGGGTGGGACAATATGAGAATGTCATGACACGATTATCCTGGCCAAAATTATCCAGATTTACAAATAATTTACAAATTATTATCCAGATTTAATAATAATCCCAATAACAACTATGGTTTATAGCTCAAAACGGCTGATCGGATATTCTTCCATTACATAAATATTGTTCTTGTGCATTTAAAAAGCCATTACAATAAAATAATATCAAAGAAGGTTTTTAATAATTAGCTAATACTATAATACCATGTAAATTTCTAAATGTATATTGTTGCCAGCTTCATTGACAATACATGGCAGAGGATGTTTAATGGCATTTAGAATTGCCATTTGTACTGCATTTGTCTTCCTTGCGCATCTATACATTGCACATCTGTATGTCACATCTGTAACGTACATTATAATTAATACAAGTACATTTTCTGCCCTCATCTATTCGCACTTGTTAGATACAGTACAGCGAAGTGCAGTGAACCCTGTACTTAAACTTGTTCAATGACAATGAAGTTGAATCTAATTTAATCTAAAAAAAAAAACATTGAGGTATGGGCTCCACCAGTTAAGTAAAACAAGTAGTCAGTAACACTTCGGTGACTGGCAAGAGATTTTTCAAGTCACTTATCTGAGGATCAGGGGTGAAAATTTCATTTCATTTCTTACCGGTACTGACCTGTGGGTGCATGCACTTCCGTGCGCATTTTATGTGCCTTATTAGCTATTTTGATGTGTCGATTCTTTATAATAACTTTATAATTCATTATAACAGCTCCCCATTATGTTGTGCAGATCATGCAGATCGTGTTATTTTGGACCGCGAAAATTATATTCTATTTGTCTTCTCTTGTCATTTTCAGTAGGAAAGCATTAACAATTAGCCTACAATATAAACAAAATTATAATTAGAAAGAGATTTATGTATAATTATGTATATCCTATTCATATTTTATACAATATGCAGTCTGTTAACAGTTTTTTTTTCTGCATGCATCTCACGTAGCTGCATGTCTTCTAGGATAAATGTCATTGGTTTGTTTGAGCTCAACATTGTTTCAACAGCTTATTTTCCACGGTAATGGAATGAGCAGTTATTTGCATGTAGCAGGGAGGGGAGTGAAATTTTTTTTTGTAAGCTACTAGGTGTAGTGGTTAAAGTAGTAGGCCTACTGCTGTAAAGGAATTGGAAAACTAGTTTATTCTTTGTATCATTCTCCATTGCAATGAACAACACTGTTGACTTTATGTGTGTGAGGTGATGATAATATAGAAGCACAGTAACTCTTGAGGGACGTTCATTTTAATTAGCCTACTATCAGACACCACACACACCTTTATAGCCCTACACATGTACACAGACCAGGTAGGCCTAATTCGTGCTCAAGCTCCTATTCAACAAATAAATGAAAACGCACACATTAGATGGTGAGCGAGAAGTTTATAATACACACTCTTCTTGGCTCCACATTTTAAAATAGGAATGTCTTTATGAAAATACTAAATTGTAGATCGTGAGAAATCTGAGACTGGCCCAGCTGTAATATAAAATGCAGGTGCAACATCAGTGGCCACTGCCTGACAGGTCAAAACAATTTAGCGGACTTAATGCAGACCTTTTGTCTTTCGGACACATTTCTATCTGGTATCCTAATTATCCGACAAAAATTAAGATCTGATCATCCCTAGTCCCTGTTAATTTCGGATTGGATATGGCCGACTTTAGATATCAGTCGGACTGGGTAGATTTTACAACAAATCAGACGGATGTTTTGGGTATCCGATAAAAATGTCACGGATACAGTTCGGCAGGGATATATATTTAGTGATCCCACGAAGACCTCGACCTTAGGACACTTTCTTGGCGGACAGTGAAGCACATTCAAGTGGTTCTAAGACGTTTGTTCTTGCGCATCCTCCGGGAAGTGACCGATAATATGTTGATGGAAATAACGGGTCTTTTCGTAATTTAAGATTGCATTCTTGTAATGGGGAGTTTGGAGAAAGTGTAGATTAGTAAAATCTATACAATACAATTAGTGAGATATGCGCTCCACCGGTTAAATAAAACAAGTAGTCAGGAACACTTCGGTGACTGGCAAGAGATTTTTCAAGTCACTCCTCCGCGGATCAGAGCTGAAAATAGATCTAATTTCTTACGGGTACTTACCTGTGGGTGCATGAACTTCCGTGCGCATTTTATGTGCTTTATTAGCCTAGCTAACGATAGGCCTATTTGATGTATCGATTCTTCATAATATCTTTATAATTCATTATAACCGCTCCCGGTTATGTTGTGCGCATCTTGTATTGTGCAGATCATGCAGATAGTCAAAGCTATTTTGGCCCACGCAAAGGATATTCTAAGGCTATTTGCCTACTTCTGTCACTTTCAGTAGGAAAGCGTTATCTATTAGCCTCCAATATAAACGGAATTATAATTAGAAAATCGAAATAGATAGGCTATATGTATAATAATGTATATTCTATATATATTTTCTACATTTTGCAGTTTGTTAACAGGTTTTTTCTGCTTGCATCTCTAGTAGCTGCATGTCTTCTTGGATAAATATAATTGGTTTGTTTGAGCTCAACATTGCTGACAACTGCTTATTTTCCGCGGTAATGGAATGAACAGGTATTTGCATTAAGCAGGAAGCGGAGACCTGATCAGAAGCTTTTTTTGCCTGACAGCGTAAGCGAAGCCGGCCAAGAAGAGCGAATGTCTCTTACTAAGTGACTGACTGACAAACTGAGTACACCTTGTTAATTAGCGTAGTGGTAAGAGAAGCAAACCTGTAAACTATAGCTCCCGAGTTCGTATCTCCTCGCAGGCGAAGCGAAGTACGCATTATGAATTATTCCGTACAGACAAAAACTTCGCTAGCTAAAACCTTCAGTATCTACATTATCGTAAGCCTGAAATAAAACAGTTTACGGTTATATTGCGACTGTTTCTGGTGGATATTCGAAGTACGTATCCGTGCATGCGTTTTGGGTCAGGATTGACAAACATTTGCTGGCTACAACATACAGTAGTTACGTTCTAGTAAGCCTTAACTGAAACTGTATACGGTTGTATTGCGACTGTTTCTGGCATAAAAAAGTTCATCTTCATTCACGCTAGCAATTGCTCAATTCTTATGATTATTCCTAGGAAGTTAGTAGATACTAGTAAGCCTATTACTGGCTAATAATCTGTTAAAACAGCCAGTGGCAAAAGTCATACAGTTCATAGACGCTATGGTGGAGGTAAAAGTAATAAGAAACGTTGATCAGTTTAACACAATGCTCAATGGTGTGTAGCGACTGCTGAAACGTGTAAATACGTGGCCTAGTGGTTAAAGGCTGTGCCTCTCATGTGAAAGACCAAAGTTTGAATCTATTGAGAGCAACAACATTTATTAATTATTTCTAGTAGATTCCACGATTCTCTCGCCATTTCACTGGATGAAAAAGTTAGTTATCGTCACCTTTATTAATATTTATTGTATCAGTGTCATTCACGAATGAAAGAAAAGAATACGTTCTTATGCCATGAAATAGCTTTGGCAGACTCGCTAGCAATTGCTTAATTCTTATGACTATTCCAGTAAGTTAGTAGATACCGGTAAAGCTTATTACTGGCTAATACGCTGTTAAAACGGCCAGTGGCAAACGCCATACATAGACACTATTTGTGGTGGAGTTAAACTTAGTAAGAAAAGTTAGTCAGTTTAACTGTATCAATGTCACTCGCGAATGGCCAATTAACTGTTAAAACGGCCAATGGCATAAGAGGATTTGTTCAGGATAGACACGAGGCTATACTGACACCAGGCAAATGTACAGCTCCGTGGTGTAGTGGTTAATGACACAGCCTTTCACGTGGGCAACGGTTTCTATTGTGGGCCGGCTGAACTAGTCTTGCCTGGTTTCTTGTTTGTAGACTACTAAGTGCAGTGGTTAGACTAGTACTGTTGTAAAGGAATTGGAAAACTAGTTTATTCTTTATATCATTACAATACAAACCCAACTCATGGCTACATTTAAGAATGTAATTTTGATTTTTAATGTAATTGACAATATTCTTCTATTTATGCCAGCAGAGCCATTCGGCTTCATTGACTATACAATGCTGAGAATGTTTAGTGGCGCGTGAGATGAGATGTGCGCTGTACTTGTAAAATAAAACAAGCAGTCAGGGAAACTTCAGCCACTGGCAGAACTTTTTGTGAGGACTATCCCAATTTACGATTATCCCGATTATGGAGTTTCTCCACAATTTCATAATCGTGAGTATTTTCCATCGCGATTAATACTAAAATCGTCCCATCCCTAGTTTACATATTAAAAACATTTTTAATCTGTAAGTTAGTCAGTATTCAACACTGCACCAAACACCGTTAGTTATCTTTATACCTCTTACGAATGTTGGCAATTCCAGGCCAGTCGCTATAACTAGTCTTTAATTACTCAACACTCCAAAGCCGGTTTGAGTTGCGACTTTTCACGAAGAGGAACTGCAAAGGAACTCTCAACAGGCAAGGACAGTTAGAATCCTGACTGGCAACGCCTCCAGCATTGGGACATTCTTCTACCCTTCCCTACTTTTAAGGAAACCCCACCACTGGACATTAGGACATATCACGACACACAAACCTCACCATTGTTACAACACCCCCTGCTGTGAGGTATTAACATGTCAATGGAGGACAGATCTTGGCAGTGATTCCAGCCCTTCACTTTTAACGAGTGTCCACCAGTAAAGACATAAGGGTATTTCATGACTTTCACCCCGTAACCCCTCCCATTACGCCCCCCCCCCTTCTGGTTCCCTTTGGTTTATTCACCAAAGTGGCATTCAACTGAACAAAGTATAGTCAAAACATTACTGATGTAAAAAACAGCACCATCACTAATTGAAAAATAATTTTTTGATCAAATCCAGACAAGCCCCATTTCCAGCAACCATCACTCCAATACCTTATCCTTAAGTAATCATGCTAAATGTCTAATTTGGTACTAGAAAATCACTTCCCATTATATCAAAAACAGCTGAAAGCTATATGGATTGTTAAATTAAGCTCAACATTGTCTTTGTGTTTGTTTTTGAGTTGCCACAGCATGCAATGAACTGGCATGTCTTAAGGTTGATATTAGGACAAAAATGGTAAAAAAGAAACAACTTTCTCTAGAAACTTGTCAGTCAATCAATGTTTTGAAGAATGAAGGCTATACAATGCTAAAAAATGTATTTTTAAATAGTATTGGTGCTGTTTTTTACATCAGTAATATCCTAAGTTAACTTTGTGACCAGTTTAATGCCACTTTGGTGAATAAAAGTACCAATTTCCTTTCGAAACAGCAAAATCTGTACATTATTCCAAACTTTCAGATGCCAATGTATATAAAACTATTTAACAGGGTAGCAAGAAAATGTTACCTATATTAATACAAATTAAATAAATGTAATGGACAACAAAATAACTACACCCTAAAAGATATAAAAAATGTGAAACTATATAAAGTAAAGTGGAGAGTCTGGTAGCAGTAATTGAAACTAATTTGATCAGGAAACAAAAAATCCAGTCTCCAAATCAGACGTCATGTCCTCAGTTGCCCGGTAAACCACGGCTTCTCTTCTCTTTAAATGTCCTGAGCAATCAGGTGTCCAGGGTAGTGCTGTGGTGGTGGTAGACGAGTGGAACGGTTTTCGTTTTGGCGACGCCTCTTCTCCCCATAAGAGCGGTTGGCTTTCCTTCATTCGTCAGCTGATTTCATCAGGTACACAAACTCAGCAGAGCGCCAGCTCAGAGAGGAAACCAAAAATCAGTCTCCGTATCAGACATCATGTCCTCAGTTGCTCGGGCAAACTGCAGCTTCTCTTCAGCTGAGAGTTCTTTCAACAAACTAGTCAAAGCCTGTGAAAGTACAGTAGACAATAAATTGACAATGTCAAAACAGTACAATGTCAAACTGTAACCAGAAAAGGAACCAGGCAAGCCTAGTTCAGCTGGCCCGTGATTAAAAGTGAAGGATGTTGTTGCCCTCACTGGATTCAAACCTAGGTCTCCCACATGTGCGGCTGTGTCTTTAACCACTACGCCACAGAGCTATACATTTGCTGAGTGTCAGTATAGCGTCTCGATATTAGATTATTTTGTCACACATTACCATCACGCAAAGTTTGAATATGTCGCTAAACACCATTAAGCATTGTGTTAAACTGATTAACGTTTCTTATTAAGCTTACCTCCACCACAAATAGCATCTATGAACTGTATGGCTTTTACCACTGGCCGTTTTAACAGCTTATTAGCCAGTAATAGGCTTACTAGTATCTGCTAACTTACTAATTGGAATAGTCATAAGAATTGAGCAATTGCTAGCGAGACTGAAGTCACTACCAAAGCTACTTCATTTCATGGCACAAAAACGTTCGTTTTTCTTTCATTCATGAATGACATTGATTCAATAACAATCAATATAGGTGACGATAACTGACTTTTTTGTCAAGTGAAAAGAGGAGAGAATCATGGAAACCCCTACTCTTTTACTGCCCAAGGGGTTGTGATCTAGCCTATATTACCCCAAAACGCATATACGGATGCGTACTTCAAAAATCTGCAAGAAATAGTTGCAATATAACCGTAAACAGTTTGACATCCCTGTTTGCTGCTCTGTCCAGGTTGTCCAACGAACAATGTTTCTCCCTTTGTGTCCAGTATCGGCTTACAGCTGCACCTGAGAAGTCAAGTGTGGTGTTTTAGCAATTATAATGCTTTATAATCCTTAATTCAATGTTAAGAGTTTGCAGTCAGGTTATTTCTTACCTTCAAAGTCAGTCCTGCTCCATTCTTCATCAATACATTTTAGACAAATTTGATTTACCACTAATCCCAGCACACCAGTGTTTGTGTGGACTGTTCTACCTGAGATATGTACAGTATTGGAGCCATCTATTGCAGATGATGTACATTTTTAACCAATGCAGTAAAGCAATAAATGTGATTTTTTTTTTGCCATGCCCCTTCTGCACTTAACATATAAATGTGTCTATAGATAACTGGTAATTAACAAGTTATTAACCAAGTTAAACTCAATAACAAGGTGTTAACCAATTTATATGACTAGGTACAGTGTTTATTGTACAGTGCTATTATTCCTCCCCCAATGCCCACAGACAACCTAACCCTAATCTTGTTTACTACATTTGCATGATAAATGTTCTATTTCGCGCATCCACCAAACACTTACTGATTAATTTGTTTTGACTACTTTAACATGTATTTTTTAAAAAGTAATATAAATTCACATTCACCATTCATGCGGCCTATACTTTTCATCCTCGCCAGCAGTAGTGTAGACAGGGTTTTTCCTGGCTCAGAATGGGCCTTTGGGGGGTAACTACACACAACAGTAAACATGATTGGTCCGTGTACAGTAAAGGCAATGAGTTACCTTATGACTTGTCTATCATGCTTGAATAAATAACACCCCATTAACAAAACTGGTTAAAAAAAAGAATTTTATTACAACATTGGAAGGGGGGAGGGAGTGAGTTTGAGCGACAGGGGTGTGGGGTTGGGAGAGGAAGTCAGTTGCAGAGGTCAAATCCTGCTTCAGAGCATTTCACCCTCCTCTTTTTATTAACTAAATTAAACGATCTGACAAGGCCATGATAGTCTATAGGACTTGACAATATGACCTAAAATCGAAATTACAATTAATTGAACACTTTACCTCGATTTCGATTAATAAACAATATTGATTGAAGTGTTGAAACAGATTGGTGGTATTACCTTTGGTTGCTGAAACTGTTTTTCTGCAGTGTTTACATTTGACTTCATTTTGTTAGGTGTCGTCTTTACTGAAGCCAAAATGTGTCCAAATGACGGACACTGCGTTTTTCTTTGGGACATGTTGCTCAGTTGATTCGGCGTTTGAGTTCTCTATGTTGCTTCCATGCCGCTGACAGGGGGAGGAGGAGTCACGTGACTACTGACTACACACGCGGTAGTATGTTTTTAAGGGGAAAGTATTAACAGGATTAAAAATCCGAAATAACCGACATGGGAAAATTACGTCGGTTAGAGGATCTCATTAGCCTTTGGCTTATGTTCTGCTTGTTCAACAGTTGTTTCATAAATTGCTATTATACACATTCGGAGAGGATTTGAAATGCTATTTTTTTTCCAATTCTTATCATTTTGCCACTAGTGATTTCCTTTGGCGCTAGCTAAAACCTCTTTGGGGGGGGGACAAAAGTTCCTCTATGCAGAAAAAACCCTGTGTAGGTCCCCGACTGCACGCAATGAAAATGGGGTAAATCTTGGCAATTAGCAAATGATAAAAATTCTAATTACAAACCGCACAAATCCAACATAGGTACTGTAGGCAAAAGTTCAACTTACAGATATGTTTTGTCTTGCTTGACAAAGACCAGGTCCCGGGCCTTCCGTCGAGCAAGCTGGAATAAATACAGTCAATAGTCTGATTAATTTGCTAGGTATGTATGTGTATAAATATACCTATATAATGTTTTACTAGGGTTAGTTATCTAGCTACAATGCGCTTAATATTGCGTACCATATCATGTAACTACTGTACCTAGCTAGCTAGTTAGCTATAACACAGAGACAATGTGCTACTGAACGTACTGCTAGCTAATGTATACTCTTACCTTGATTTGTAGTAACAAAATTGTTTGGGTTGCCTTGAACTGTTGTCGTGTTTTCAGTAGCCATTTCCATGGCTTGGCAAGTTGAATAAAAATACCTGGAATGCATTCTCGACGCTGTACTGAAATGTTAGATTTTGATTAAAAACAACCACCAGTAAAACACATCTGCAATTGCAAAGTGAAACGTTCTCGTGAGTTTAGAAAAGAAGCGGGTTGTAGTGAATTCCAATCCTCTTAATTTCATTGGTCATTGAAAATCGTCACGCCCTCACTCTTGGTTTTCTTCGCCAGATTGGGTTATTTTGTTTTCCATCACTACGCCCTCCTACTGTTGTCCCTCTTTTCAGCGATAGTCATTCTACATAGCGAAAACTTTCTGTCGGATAACAAGGTGTGTGACCTCCGCTCTGGTATTTATTTAACGCCTTAAACGTGATTTGCTCCAACGGAGTCAAGTCAAATGATGGACTTGAGTCAAGTTGCTATAATGTCAAAGCGCAAGGCAGATGATCGCCAACACAGGACTTGGCCGATGCAGCAGTGTGCGCAAAGTGCAAGGAAGTTTGTGGACACCAGCTAAGACAAAAGCAGAGAGCAAATCTTTAGAGCTATTTAAAGAGTGAGAATAACCATCTGACCAGTGTTTCATTTGCAATTACTTCTGATATTATTTGCCTTCCCCCTAAAAAGCTGTTTGTCATATCAAATGAAGATAGAGAGGACCTGTGTAGGGTTTGCACATTATTATATCCAAACAAGGATCTTGCCCTTGTTCAGCTGACATTGTTTCTTGAACTTTGCAATATAACATCAAACTTCTTGTGAATCTGAATCCTCAACCAGCCTCTTTATAAACGCCTTTATTCAATGACTCCTTTGTCATTTTTATTTTTCCTTTGTTGTCATTTTATTGCCTGATTTTTATTGTTTACAAATGTGTGGCTGTTTACCATTCACTTCAAATAAAAGCTGAATCAAATTTTGATTAGATATTGGATCATCTTTTAATGAGGGGATATATATGACAGTCACTATATGCATGTATAGGCAGTCATATATACATATAGGTAGCATAATTCTCAAGTTTCCCACTCGGGGCTTTTACCCAAAAGGCATATATTTAGTTAAAGGTGGTTAATTACAATTCTTGATTTTTATTTCATGTCCTAATCAATCAACTTATTCTTTATTGGGAACAACAGTCAAATAATCACCCAAAAACAAAACATATTTTTTTCTTAACCCTATAACTTATAATTCTTGTTTAAACTTTCCTCTTTGAAAGGGACTCAAAAATTAGCCTACAAAATTACTGTAAAAAAATATTTTGGAACTTTTGTACTTTAAAAACTATTTTAAAACCATGTAATGTACTAAATATATTTCAGTATGTAAAAAAGGACGCAATTATTGTATTTAAATGATATTATATACAAGTATACAGCATTTTAAAATAACTGGGTCCATTTTCACTCACTGAACTATTTCTGAGCTACTTATTGTCCAAAAGTACAACACTTTAAGTACACTGCTTTTTAACTTTAGGTTGCCTGTTGAGTGTAACTGTTGAAATTAGAATGAGGGCAAAAGACAAGTGTTAAGAGCTAATTTGCATGTGCAAAGATCGAGGGGTTTCCAGAAATGTCAAGAGCTGACTTCTTACAACTGGTTAAAATCTTTTTATATCGCAACTTCTCTGTACTGGCCTTTTACTTGTCATCATTACAAAGATTTTTACTTGTATTGACACACTCTGAAACAGGCCTTTTCATGCAGTGCAAGCAATTGGATAACCAAGAGTCATGGCAAATTAAGCAACTACTGAATTTAATAAACAAATACATGTTTTCTTGATAGCTTTGTTTGCACATGTTTAGCTTCATTAGCTGACAAAACGCACATTACTCACAACTCACCAAACACAAGTAGCTACAGTACCGTAGCTAGCTGTCTATCTTTTTGTAGTCACTCATGTCCACACAAAGTCATGTCATGTTCTTTTGGTTTACATACAACAAGCATCTAGATAGTTAACTGTTACGAACCCCTGCAGCTATAGAATAGGGGAGAACGAGAACATAACACCTACACTACACTAACATAAGGTAAAAAGAAACACAACAATGAGAACTTCAGTGCAAGGTAATTTAATGGCCACATATATAGATATTTACAAATGACCAGTAATACAAACTAACAGACTTACAGACATACAGGGGAAACATACTTGGGTGGTGCCGCCTATCTCTAAAACACAAAAAAGATCCCTACTCTAAATTAGTCTTAGAAAATAAATATATTATCTAACTCACAACCCTGACTACACTAAATAAACTGTCTAACCCTATCTAATAAATATGTGACAACCGCCTCTAAACTGGTAGACTAATGTACTAATACAAAGAGTGGATACCAACGTGTAAGCAAATGTATACTCATGGGTATCTTACTTGTCAGCTTTTTTCCCTGCTACAAGAGAAAACCAAACCACTATAGGTCAACCAGAAGCATAAATGCTATACACTACCATTGAAAAGTTTAGGGTCACTTAGACATTTCCTTGTTTTTGAAAGAAAAGCAATTTTTTTTGTCCATTAAAATGACAACAAATAGATCAGAAATACAGTGTAGACATTGTTAATATTGTAAATGACTATTGTAGCTGGAAACGGCTGATTTTCAATGGAATATCTACATAGGCATACAAAAGCCCATTATCAGCAACCATCACCCTTGTTTTGCAATGGCACGTTGTGTTTGCTAATCCAAGTTCATAACTTTAAAAGGCTAATGCATTAGAAATAATTAGAAAACTCTTTTGTGATTGTTAGCACAGCTGAAAAATGTTGTGCTGATTAAAGGAGCACTAAAACTGGCCATCAGCATGGTGAAATCAGCATTCAACGCACAGTCTCAACATCAACAGTGAAGAGGCGACTCTATGATGCTGGCCTTCTAAGTAGAGTTGCAAAGAAAAAGCCATATCTCAGACTGGCCGATGAAAAGAAAAGATTAAGATTGGCAAAATAACAGAGACACTGGACAGAGGAATAAATCTGCATAGAAGGCCAAACTTGTCAGTCTATTCTTATACTGAACAATGAAGGAGAAATTGCCAAGATACTGAAGATCTCATACAACGATGTGTACTACTCCCTTCACAGAACAGAGCAGACTGTCTCTAACCAGAATAGAATAGTGTCTAGTTAGAGAAACAGACGCCTCACAGGTTCTTAACTGGCAGCTTCAATAAATAGTACCCGCAAAACACCAGTCTCAACATCAACAGTGAAGAGGCAACTCCGGGATGCTAGCCTTCTGTACAGAGTTCTTCCTCTGTCCAGTGTCCGTGTTCTTTTGCTCATCTTAATTTTTTATTTGTACTATTTTCATTTAAATATAGGGATTAAATGATTTGCACATCATTGCATTCTGTTTTTATTTCCATTTTATGCAGTGTTGTATTGCATTACCCAATATTTTTTTTCAAGATGTTTTTTTTACAAAATCATGGCCTTTTTTATGATATTGTGATATTATTTCATAATTTATTTTATTATTATTATACCTCTGTTTCAACAAGGAACACAGACCGAGACCAAGGTCTCTTACAGCTGGGCTCTGCATATACATGTTTACACATATAGTTTGGGTTCAATGATTACAAACAAACAGAAAAAAACACAGAGAATAGACAAAACAAAATGCTCACAGATAGCACAAGACAAAAAACAATACACCTTTAAACACAGGTATTGTTCCCTCAGTGGCCTCAGGTTTTTAGTGGATACTGGGACTGGCGAGGTCTGCAATGTCCCTTAGGGGTAGTAAACTAAACAAATGCAGGGCACATGTCTTCACACAGTGGAAACAGTATATGAAGCATACATATATCTCTCACAAATACATGCAAAACCTCTGAAAATACAAATGATGTACAATCAGAGCATGCCTGACATACCACTCTGGACGATTACGTACATCATGTATGTCGTTATAACAAAATGTACACTGTTCAATGTATGGCGGTTGTAACCTTTTAACCCAGGGACCTACAAACCATGCGGAAAGCCCTTCAACACATCAATACATGTAGCTTCTTTTAAGTCTCATACCTTTGTCAGTGTACAGAATACAATAGCTTGAAAAAACTTGCATTACCCAAAACCCCTTCAAGCCACACAACAATAAAAATAAGTTTATGTACACTGATTAAAAAGTACAAAACAGACAAAACAAAATGATCACATTTCATGGTGTATTTTATGATTTCATGGCATGTTTCAACATTTAATGCCGTATTTCACTGCATATCTTATGGGACTTTGAGAAAAGCATGTATTTTGTTTTACCAGTATTTAAAACAAGCTTAAGATTTGCAAGGGTGAGCTGAACAGCTAAAATAAGACAGTAACCTTGACACGGCTAGATCAATAGTAGGGGTGAGATCAAATAGTCAAATTGTTGACATTTCGACAAGGATGGCATTTATCAACAAGATTATCTAATTTTCAAAAGTTACAAAAAAAATCTGTAATACCAATTGGCTCACTTGGCGGCAGTAATGACGGGTTATTTGTTATAACCTAAACAAATCTGTCTAACGGCCAAGTATAGGAAATTGTCATGGCTAGCGAAAGCATACCTGTGCATCCCAGGCAAGATCGGTACCAGCTGAAAGGGTTTTCTTGGCTGCGGGCCTGAGAGTCAACAGACTACGTAAGTTTACTCATCTACTCCCGGAGCATGTGGACATGCTAATTTTTCTATACAAGAATAAATGATCATAATAATGTGGACATTGCCTAATAATTCTTTACATTTTTGTTAAGATCTTGCGTCAGTGGATGCGTTAACCATATTTTATTTGGTTTTTGTTCATTTTATATAATAAATTCATTCATATTAATCTACGTGCCTTGGATATTTTTTTCCACTGGAACTTGAACGCATCGGTAGGTTTATTTAAAATAATGTAGACTGTAACATAACTATAGACTGTTAGTCTATTACATGTAGTTTTGTTTGGAAAGTATAGTTTTAAGGGACTGTATATAAAAAGTAGCTGGCTAGATGGTCTAATACATTTTGTATTTTTCTGTTATGGCCAGAAAACACTGACACAAAAACATTAGCTAATGTAAGGCAATTCATACATATCTCTGTACTACTTCATGCGAGACAATGCATGTTTTTTGGCAACGTGTATAGTTCATTTGCAATTGCAATTATTGGAAAAGCTTGTAACAATAATTTAAAATAAATCACTTGTTATAAAATACTAATGACTTGACAGGCCTATGCATTAGGTTATTTGCGGCTGTTATTATGGCATTTCTGAATCTGAATTTCTCCCAAGTAAAAGTATATCTAGCCTCAATGAGTATACTAAAACGTTATTGGGGTAAACGGAGCCGGCCAAGAAGAGTGAATGTCTCTTACTGACTAACAGACTGAGTGAGGGACTGACTGACTGATTACCCCTTGTTAAATAGCTTAGTGGTTAGAGACGCGGACCTGCAATCAATGTCCCGTGTTCCAATCTCATCACAGTCAAAGCAAATTATGCATTAGGCTTTGTTCCAGATAGACAAAAATTTGCTGGCAGCAACCTTCAGTAGCTGTGTTACTGTAAGCCTAAAATAAAACTGTTCACGGTTATGTTGCCACTATTTCTGGTGGATTTTCAAAGTACGCATCCGTGTGTGCTTTTTGGGTCAGGATAGACAAAAACTTAGCTGGCTACAACCTTCCGCCGCTACGTTATAGTAAACCTAAAATAAAACTGTTTACAGTTATATTGCAACTATTTCTGGTGCATTTTGGAAGTACACATCCGTGCATGCTTTTTGGGGTAATATAGGCTAGATCACAACCCCTTGTGCAGTAAAAGAGTAGGGGTTTCCATGATTCTCTCGTCTTTTCACTTGAAGAAAAAGTCAGTTATCGTCACCTATATTGATAGTTATTGTATCAATGTCATTCACAAATGAAAGAAAAACGAACGTTTTGCGCCATGAAATATCTTTGGCTGTGTTAAGTGCAAGTAGTAAGTTAGATACTAGTAAGCCTATTACTGGCTAATAAGCTGTTAAAACGGCCTGTGGCAAAAGCCATACATTTCATAGATGCTATTTGTGGTGGAGGTAAACTTAAGAAACGTCAGTCAGTTTAACACAATGCTTAATGACAAAATGATCTAATGTAGAGATGCTATACTGACACTGGGCTAATGTATAGCATCGTGGTGTAGTGGTTAAAGACACAGCCACACACATGGCAGACTGGGGTTCTATTCCAGTGAATGTTTATCACTTAATTGCGGGTTGGCTGAACTAGGCTTGCCTGGTTCCTTTTCTGGTTAAATAAAATGTTGAAATTATAGCATAACATATTACAAATAACATTCACTTATTTTTCATTTAATACCTCTAATTTTTGTCACAAGGGGGTGGGGGTCAACTATTCAACGACAAAAGCTGAGGAATTATCGATAGTGAAAATATTTGCTAATCAATAGTCGGAGCAGTAGCTTTGACCATAGTGTAATATGCATACAGATGAAGAGCCCAATATGATTTATGTAGGTTTATTTCAATGGGTAAGTTAGTCAGTTTAACTGTATCAATGTCATTCGCGAATGGCCAATTAACTGTTTAAACAGCCAGTGGCAAAAGAGGATTTGTTCAGGATAGACACATGAGGCTATTCTGACAACCAGCAAATGTACAGTTCTGTAGTGTAGTGGTTAATGACATAGCCTTCCACGTGGGCGACCCAGGTTCGAATCTTAAGAGGGTATCACTCTCTATTGCAGGCTGGCTGAACTAGGCTTGCCTGGTTTCGTGTTCTAGACAGAGAACATGCCTTGCTTGAGGGGCAGCTAGCATTCATTTGCTTTTGATAATAGCACTTGATAAGATTAGACATATTTTCTATCACTGTATGCTGCAGTTATGTCAGTGATGCATGTCTGTAGGAGGTCTATAAATGGGGGTCTGAGCTACCCAAGGACCTGGGCCAGCCAGACACAATTGCTGTTCTAATTTGAGAATGACAACTGCTTCTTCAAGCTCATGCCCGATTCACATTTATATAATCTAATCTTTAATTCCTTCTGGTACTGTTGCTGCTCAATTTACAAATGGATTTGTAATGACTGATCATGCTTCACTCTTCATCTTCTTGAGATAACCTGATGTTAAGTATGGTGCTTGCTTCAAGTTGTGAGGCACCCAGTGTTCCTAAAAGGCCATGCACCTGTCACTCCCTTGGCTCACACCAAAGTACATGACAACTGGCTCGAAGTCAAAATCAGTGGGGCTGAGAGAAGCTTGAGATGCTCCGCCAAATCTGTAATTGGATCTGCTGAACCCCTCTTTTGCATCTCAAATAGCATTTTGCCAGTTCATCTCTTGCAAAATGAAAGGACTTATAACCAGTGATTAGATGTATTTGAAAACTTGCCTTAATGCAGGAAGTTATAGGGAAAAAGGAAACTTCAAAGGTTTGAGATGCGTGTTTTTTTCATTGGGAATAAGGCATACCCAGGAACTGTAAATGTTTCTCCCATTTAATAGTTTTGTCTGTCTTCAGTGCCTAGGTGTCATTCATGTGCTTAGAGGGAATGTTACTCGCTTAGTAAAGTTGAATTCATCAGAGCCATGGAGCATTCACTTATTCATAACTCTCGCTAAAGTACTTGTGGCTAAGATCAAATGTAGTAATTGGGAGATTTTTAGATTTTAGAATTCCTTTAACAAGTCTTCATATAATGAGTGTTTGGTGGCCAGCACTTCAGACAACATTCTGGCAGTGCACTTGCCTTTTAAGGGAAGACACCTTTTTATTGCCATGGTAAAGCAATCTGTACAGTAGCACATAGTTAAGGGAGTATTGAGGTCAACCTCAGGCCTTTTAAGTTGGAAAGAACATTCACACAACTGCAGATACACATTAGTTCTGGACAGGGCATTATTCTAAGTTTTACATAATTCATCTGCAGTATCTTATGGAAGACCCGAAGACCAAGGCAAAATGTATTTTTTACCAAGGCAAAATGTATTTTTTACCTAGGACATTTATCTAGTTTCAGTGATTTATCTTATTCATCTTGTCTTCATTTCGATCTCATTTTGATGATGTACAAGATAAAATAACAGACATTATCGACTAGTTTGCAACATTCAAAGGATATACGCATGAATAGCCGTACATATAGTAGGCCTATAAACATGATACATTTGAAAGAATGAATAACACAGGCTACAGCCTATTCACAGAAATAAAATTGACAGATCCAAGGATATATAGCCTCTTGCATTGTTCCACAAAGGCATAGGCTCGGGTATATGGCAACACAGACTTCTCTTCAAGTAAAAACATTGCAGTGTATTATTCAATACATTTTATTTGTTAGATTTAGCAGACTAAAAGGATGATCAAAGGATGTTAGGATGATCAAAGGAAGTTAGATTAGCAGACTAAAAGGATGATCAAAGGATGATTTACAGTTGCCTACACTGTCACAGTCCCTCTGGCCAGTCCCATACTGGCCCGTTTCTGGCCTATTAGCCACCACCGTCCATTCTTCCGGCTGCTAGCACCGCATTCACGGAAAAACCCGGACTCTCCACTATTACGCACACCTATTCCTCATCATATCACCCTGGACTTCCCATCATTATGCACACTGGATACTCATTACTACAGCCAATAACTGCCCTTGTGTTTGTTGGTGTCTTTGTGGAGTATTGTCTGCTAGTTGTCCATGTGTGTTCGTTGTTTTTCTCACCTAGTGTGCTTGTTCCTTTGTATCAGTTCTAGCTATTTCGGCCTTCATTGTTTGTATTACGGATTACGTTTTTCACCTTAGTAAACCCTTGTTTCACCATTCATCTTGCGCCTGGCCTCCTTGCTAACCACACCATGACATACATGAATAACGAAATTGACTATTTGATAAAATAAGAAAAGTAATTTGTCGATTATTTTGGACCATGTGGGCTATAAATATAAAATTCGATTAGCAGAGTAAAATGATGATCGATCAATCAATCAAATTTATTTATAAAGCCCATACATCAACAGTTGTCACAAAGTTCTTTTACAAAACATCCAGCCTGAAACCCCATGGAGCAAGTGTTGAAGCACAGTGGCTCGGAAATACTCCCTAAGAGGGGCCGAAATTTAGGAAGAAACTTGGAGAGGAACAAGGCTCGGAGGGGCATTTGGGGTTGCCGTTCGTTTGTTAATTTTTTTTTGCGAGGAGGATCAGGCATTGGAGGCTCATTATCACAATCAGATGAAGACCCGACATCCGACATGTCGATTTTGGGATCTATTTCTGATCCGCTACCTGACTCAATCTCATCTAAATTTTGCAGCATCTGCAATGCTGTCAGGGCATCGAATCATCAGGCTCTGTTTAAATGCTGTAAATTTAATCAATCAATCAAATTTATTTATAAAGCCCGTTTTACATCAGCAGTTGTCACAAAGTGCTTTTACAAAACACCCGGCCTTAAAACCTCAAGGAGCAAACAACAGTTGTGTTGAATTTCAGTGGCTAGGAAAAACTCCCTAAGAAGGCCGAAATTTAGGAAGAAACCTAGAGAGGACCCAGGCTCAGAGGGGTGACCAGTCCTCTTCTGGCTGTGCCGGGTGAACATATTAATTATTATAATTTGTACTCTTAATAAGTGCACGTGGGCTGAGTCCAGAGTCTATTTAAACTTAGTCCAGGTCGGAAGCATGACCATATGGACAAGGACAGGGACAACACGGGGAGGGGGAGGTGTCAGCACAGTGGCAGCTGAAATCGTCAGGTATCGTCTTGATCTGCAACACAACCAGGAGGACTTTGGACCGGGACAGCAACGGGAATTTCAAGCCTGGTACTCCTCAGGTGTGGGCCAGGACCTCATGTCCTCCTAAGTTTAAAACGGCAGGAGACAGGAAAAATTTAGAAAATGCATTCCTTAGATCTACAAGGATTTATAGTGGAGAAGGAGAACTGACCCTACTCCCCCAGCACAATAATATAGCAGCATAAGACCTTGGGGCTGAGACAGGGGGGTCCGGTGACACTGTGGCCCTATCCGGGGGAGGCCCCGGATAGGGCCCAACAGGCAGGAAAACAATCCACCCACATTGCCAAGCATCAACCAAAGGGACACCCGCCAACTGCAACCACCCTGAATGAGGGCCGAGTATTGCCAGCAGAGTACAGGCCAATTGCACAAGTGCGCAACAGAGAGACAACAACAAGCCAGTGACTCCGCCCCCGAATGGCATTGGAGGGAGGGCATCCCAGTGGCGATGAGAGCCCACCTGGCAAGACAGCAAGGGTGGACAGTATCAAGCCATTCTGGTCACCTTCATGCC
>JACXGI010002541.1:0-72275 GCA_016801175.1 Esox masquinongy
TCTACTTTTCTGGTTCAGGGAGCGGTTCATACCATATATGGGTAAGATATACGTTGTTTAACACATCTTCTCATGGCAGCTGCCGTCTTCGGGTTTCCCTGTTGTTATTCCAACCAATCGACTTCTAGCTCCAGCGTCTTTTCCCTTATTTGGCATTCTGCCCATTTACTACCACATACCAAACGGTCTGTTCTTGCTCACAACTATTCTAGTGAGATAAGGATCCTGTCATCCCCTCCTCTAATGCAGGTACAATGTTTCTTAGTTCTACTTAGCCTCTAGCAGACTTGCATGTTATCTTAATGCTATTGCCCCACAAATCCCAAGCAATGCTTAGTTTCCGTTCTACCATTGACGCACTAGTAACCTCGTCAACTCCTAATTCTTTAACTGCGATTGAGTGTCTCACAGCGTGCCTGTATGTAGGTAATACTACTATAGGAGCGGAAGGAGACAGCAAAAGAACTAGCTCCTATAAACAACTTATTTTCAGCACCGGAAACACATTGAGTTGATAAAATAAATGATAATAATAATAACTGGTTACAGAAAGCACTTATATCGATATTTTTATGTGAATATCGATTCTCAAAAAGAAACATGAGAATCGAAAGTATCGTTACTTTTGTATCGATCCGCCCATCCCTTGTACCAACGCTAGGTAAACAGGTAAATAGTCTCTAAATAGTTTTCTGTTCGTCTGTTTAGAATTTCGACAGCGGAACAATGTAATATACACCTATTTAGGAAAAGTCATGGAAGGAGGAGTGTGTAGTTTTCAAAATGGCAGTTTTATTTTAATTACAAACTCAAACGCCAATTGGTGTAGGCATTTGGCAGTTCTAGTGTTAAATGAGAAAGTTGCTCAGACTTCACTTACCAGTTAATAAACATACTTGAGAGGACAGGTCATTAATATGTAATAGTTGATAAGGGTTCTTTAATTAGTAATCTTAATAGGATCTACTGAACCTGTCTACATTTATGTTGTGTAGTGTGAGGCAGGGGCAGACTGGCCATCTGGCAATTCTGGCAAATGCCAGAGGGGCCAGACCATCTTTTTTGGGGTGGGCTGGTCAGATTTCTTTTTAAATATATATAAATAAATAATTGTTACCGGCCGGTGGTGCATAGGACAGGTTTTCATGACTTGCCCAATCTCACTGTGGTTATAATCATCCATATTAAGCATTTGTCCCAGAGGGCAACGGCTGGCCTGTTCCCAAAATGGGCCGGCCCGATCAGAGGTTGCTCAAATTGGGACTTTCAGTCAAAATCAAATGGGTCATCAGAGATAGTGCAACACAAGCTGATAGTCTGTAAAGCTAGGTTAATATTGTCAGAACAGAAAACAATAGCAGATAAATTCTTAAGTCCGACGCTGCCAAATGCATAAAATTAACTGAACAATTTTTGAAAGGTTTATGTTCATCTTTTTTGATTGCTGTGTCTGAGACTGGGACAGATGAAAGATCAGTTGCTGCTGAAGCTGCAGCGGGGACAGTAGTGCAGCGGAGGTAGGAAGAAAACAGAGAAATGAAAGCTAGCATAAGTCATTTTTGCGCAGTTCATGCTACTTCTGCCATTTAGCTCCAGTGTTATTTTTTTTGAAGGTATATTGTATTAATCTGCTTCGGCTAATTAGAGTAAAACTCCCGTTAATCAATATTTAATTGTTTCGTGATAATTGGTTACTTGGTTACGAGTGTTAGCTAGCATGTTAATGAATCGCATGACTGAAATATTAGCAAATTAGGCGGCATTTGGGGTAAACACACTAGGCCACTTGCAATAGCCATCTACTGCTGTAAACATTTGGACAGAACTTTACATTGAATACAAGTAGCTAGTCATGTACTGAAATAAAACAATGAAGAAATGCACACATAGAGTATGTAATTAATCCTTAGGTAGGATGGAACATAGGCTTCCATGAAAGGCACTCATTTGCAATAGTTGTTGTATAGCCTGATAGATAAGGTATTATAAACCACTGGCTTACTTATGTTCTCCTCTGTCTGAATCGTATGTTCATCTATTCACAAATAGAATGTTTCTGGGCCCAGTGCAGACAGCCCAGCTTCTGCGGCAGAGTCAAGTGCAGTGGAGGTAGGAAGACAACATTGAGAGACACACTTACACATATGCTGCCAGTTTCTTAATATTGTGGCTCTAAATAACCCTTAATTAACTCTTAGGATATGAGGTATCTGTGCATGTGTGTCACACACACACAGATCATACTCACGCACCTACCCTTACACCACACACATGCATGCACTCGCAGCTCACACTAGCACCCACAAACACATTAACATACTTTAATTCATAAATAACTGTATAGCATAAAGGATTTAAACATTTTAAAGTATGTTACACACAAACAAACACACACACAACTATTACTGCTGCTACTTTTTGTAGTTTTTGCATATTTTATAGTATTTATTTTCAATATTTTTCTACACATTCCTATTGTCTATGTTTATGTTCCTATTGCCTTTCGTACTGTTATGACTATTTGTTTGTATTCATGTGTTTTCCAATGTGAAGAGCAGTCTTTGAGAAAGCATTTTGCTGCAACGTTTACATCCAATACTCGGGACATGTGACAAATAGATTTTTACAGCCAGCCACTTGTTGCTAAATTACTTAAGTGTTATGGGTCAGTAGGAAAAAAGCAGGCATGTATTAAAAAAAATGATTTTTGTGTGTCCATTAACTAGAATGTTCCTGGAATCAGTACAGCCAGAGTTCCCTGGTCTTCTAGTACCAGTGCTGTGAGGAAGGACGCTGTAGGCCTAGCAGAGACAGGGAGGAGTGTGGTAGAGGCAGGAAGAAAACAGTAAAACACAAATACACAAACTTTTGGTTTGTAATTAACTCCAGGGTAGAGGGGAACACATGTGACAATAATCCAACTGACATGTAGATACATTTAAACTTAACTATAAATTATAACAAGGAGAATCAAACAGACAGTCAAATTTCACAGAGAGTGACAACACAGAGAAACAAGTAGAATCAGACAGACAGACAAAGTTCATAGAGAATGACAACAGAGATGAACAAGTGGAACCAAACAGACAGTGACAACAAAGAACAACATACTGTAGAATGACAGTAAAGGCAGTGACAGCAGACAAAATATATAGACAGAATGCATACAAAAGACTCAGATGCACAGCCATTGGTTTTTTACATATTGTACTGTGTGTGCATTTGTTATAAACATGTGCTCTTTAAAAAGTAATGAGCATCGTCTGCCAGTCACTTATAGATTAAAGGTTTAAATCGCTGTGATATACTGTACTGCTTATATATTCTTTTATTAGCTCTACTATATGTACACAAACGTAAGTAGCGAATGCTTGTGTCCGTGGGTGGGGTTGTACAGGTGTGATAATGTGGGCTGGTGTAGCTTCAGTGCCAGGGCTGAATTTTTTTCCCAGTCCGCCCCTGGTGCGCGTGCGGGGTTGCAATATTTGAAACATTTGTTTTTGGGGGTCATGTGTGAAAAAGTTTCAGAAACGCTGTCTACAGGATGACCTTAAATTGAAGGACCTTGTGTCCATAGCAAAGTTTAAATGTTGTTTGACTGCCTAGTTTCCAGTCTTTGAATTGTACTTGCTATCAATTATGTTTTATTTTTAAATGTTTAATGTTTGTTATACATATGTATATATATATATATTTTATGTTTTATTATTATTAATATTAGTAATACAGGGCACCACTGTAAATGAGACCGTGGTCTCAGTTGGTTTTCCCAGTGTAAATAAATTAAAAAATAAGAATAATATATAATACATGTCACATCTGTATCCCCTTCAACGTTCCCCCTTCGGTCTCAGAGATCAAACTCTCCGGCCTTTTGACCAGCTCACACCCGTTCCTGCCATCTCCAATTCCCCTGCTCTGCTTAGTTCCCCCAACCCAACACCCTTCCATTCATACTATTACATACATCTGCTTGTCCTTAGTTTCTTTTATAGTCCATCAGGTTATGTTACTCTTCAGGCAATCTTACTTTGTCTCCAGTTGTGTTTCTTATCCCTGTACCTTGTAAAGCCTTCTTAAGGCGCTGCTTTTGTTCTCGAATTTGCAAGTCAGACGTGTTTAGGCTTTTTGCCTTTTGTTTAACAATTTTAGGCCATCAGGCCTTTTGTTTGTTCTAAGTGAATTTGTCCTTGTGTCAGGCTCCTTAGCCCGTTGGTCTATTATCTCCCTGTATTTCCCATTATTAAAGACACAATTCTGATCATCTGTGCCTCCTTCCAGCCCATCCCTTAACCCATCATTACAATTTAAAAGGCTCCCAATCAATAAGGGGATCTGCTGTACCTATAGTACATGGTGCAGGAACAAATATTTAATCAATCTGTCTCAATTAAAAATTTCCTACAGAAAGCTTTGATTACATTTCCAGTATCTTTGTCCAAGTTGGAATTCTGTAAGGGTTATATGGATGACAATACAATTATTATTTAATCTCATTCTGTCTCCTATAAACAAGTTTTTAACTTTTGGTGCAAGGGAGAAGGACAAGGGAAGGTAATCAAGATGACTGGCTTGATTAATCATCCTCTGTGTATATCTTAGTAGATCTGAGGCCGTATTCACAATACATTTTATCTTACCACTAGGAGGACTCCTAAACAGCACTAAAAGTTCCTAGCTAAGAGTTTCCTCTTAAAACCTTTTCACAAAGCTGTTAAGACCAACTTTTACTAAGGAATCGGGAGAAATCTTAAGCTAAGAGAAAGGACAGGGTTGACCCCATTGCTATGGAGGATGTTGTGTTCCACGAACAAGCCTACTTATTATGCCCACAATGATTGGCTGATGGGGGAGGAGTCTCTGTCAGTGAATTCATCATAGCAATACTGTAGAACGATGTGTCATGTTGCCATATTGAAATAAAGATGTTAAAATAAAAATGTAAGTGTCACTGACTAAACATGAAACCAAGAATGACATACTGACTAGTCAAGATATGTTCAGCTAATTGTCAGCCTCTTACATGTCTGGCAGCTCAAAAAGAAATGCCACATTCATCTTATGATGGTGCAATAATTTGGGCAACTATGTGTCCCATCTACAGCACCAACTACACCGGATGGTCCAGCCAAGGTTGTTGAATTAGAGGAGGACAGGGGGGTTATGACCCCCCCAATATTACAGACAGGTCAATGTTAACACCCCTGGAAAAGAGTGAAAATCCTGGGATACATTGACCCTGACCCCCCCAATAAACAATACAAACCTACGGCGTTGGGTCCAGCTATGGCCATGAAGTCAGCTTTGTTTCTTTGTAATTGGCGAATGAGGAAACCGAATGTTTTGTTGGACGATATGGGGTTTGGAGAGGGCATTTATTGTTTGATGTAATTTTCTACTGACAGATGACTGAGATATAGGCTACGTAGTTCATCTGTGCTGCATTTTCCCTGTAGCCAAGTAGCGTAGAGTTGTCACAACCTTGATCTCCGGTGTTATTGGTTTGTTACTGTTTGTTGGTGAAGTGACTGCATCAAAGACTATCTCTAATATGATCATAATACCCTCGCGGTTAAGGCAATAGCTTTTTAAATGCTCAGGATCATTAAATGTTTCTAAAACGTCAACCTGATTACGAGGCAGACTGCCGGCAGCAGCCCTTTTAGGATTGTTTGTGATTTGGTCTTAGTGACTTAGGAGTCCTCTTGACTGCCCCTAACTTTCCACAGATTTAGGAGCTGGTTTAACGCTGAAATACTTTGTGAAATGGTCTTAGGCCAAAAATTAAGGAGATCTAAAGTTAGAACTAACATGCCCATATTTTTTAAGAGTTACTCCTAAATCAGCAAGTTAGAGCTACTTTTAGCCTCAAGATGTTTCTTGAATACAGCCCCTGGACTCTTTAACATCCATATGTCTACCAAATCTAAGAGGCCACAGAGGATGATACGATGTTAATTGCTTAGTTGTATCATGTATGGAAGCATCTGTATTTATGTTCACTCATTTATTCAAATTTTTCCTTTTTGTCACCCATTTGTATGAATGTGTATAATCATTATTCATCGTAAATATGAGCTTCATAACAAATGTGACTGAATTATATATTTTCTTCATGACAGTATAGAGAACATGAGTTGGTCAAGGACAGCTCATGGACGAGTTATGGGCAGCTCTGCCTGCAACTTCAAAAACCTGTGTTGGCCCTTAAGACAAAAATACATTTCCTCTTTGTCTAATAATCAAAACAACGGTTTCTCCCATGTTTGACCTGGGTTTGAAAAATGGCTTATTACCCAAGACATGCATCTTTCTTGCTAAATCATAAAATGTTTTTATTTACAGGAAATGTATGTATGAGTTCATTAAAAAATTTTGAATGATAATCAATTATGGGGGTGCATTATGCTGATTGGATTTGTAGAGAGCAGTTTAATGCTTTGACTTTCAAGTTGACTTTCTCAATTTGTAGTTCTAAACTTGACACAATTGGGTAGATCTGTGTGAATTGTTCATGCATGCGTCTGTCGTTCAATGGTAAGTGGATATTGATAACAGGAAAGCAGTTACTGTCTTTGCTGATTTTGTGTTAATTGCAGGCAGGGAAAGAAGGGCAATCAATGAGGTCAGTGAATTGTAATTAATCATCCACCAGGAGTGTCACACACTTTTTCAGGCTATGCAGAGATTGCTGTTTTTATGCACAACATGGCTTTTTTGGATGTTTGCTAATGCTAAGCCCTGGTGAGGCTTTTGATGTAAAAGGAATAGATAGTAAACATTGGAAGCAGGTTTGCAGTGATGAACGTATTATCAACAGAGAGCTGAGAAGCAGACAAATCCTTCAACACCAAATCCCACTGGTTTCATAAAGCATGTTTGAATGTTTGACCTTGAAGTCACAACTGCATTCTTTTTTGGTGCTAAACTGTATACTATATTAATAAATATGATTTCAAAATACTAACTCAAAGATGACAAATCCAATACCATCTGGGGTTGTAGTCACAAAGCATTTGAATAAGTGTGCTTATTCATTATGATTTGCAAACAGATCTGCTTTGTAAATACAGCCCTGGTTTAGCTTCACTGGGCGTCTCCCCTGCAATGACCTTCAAATATCGAAGGTCGTTGCAGGCATAATGGAACGTTATTTCAAACGTGCACAAACATATCCATTTACACTATGTCAGCTCAATCTGTGTAGTTGAAAAGGTGACATTGCCGTTTCTGTGGGCTAACCACAACTCCATCCAAGTCTAGTCTATTCGTGTTATATAGCATCATTCTGACAGCTTCCACTGTACCAGACATCCAGGGAAATGGTTTGTCCTCTGATGGTTTAGTATTCACGTGATTAGACCGAAACAACCTTAGGTAATTTCTTTTTAGATTTGCATTGTATTTTCGACCAAAAGGAATCTCTGTGCGATGGGGGATAATGCTGAGGTGAGCGCAGTTTGAAACCAGTTTGTCAGAGCTCCTCCTCAATCGTCGGATAGAGTAGTAGGCTAACATAATTTTGCTCAATGAGAGCAAGAGGACACGAGAGGATACTAAATTTTGACTTGGCGCTCTACCATTGACGTTCTATTTGCCTCTATATAAGGTAAGACGTTCATAGAAACGCACACATATTTGTCAATTTTACGTGTATTTTAAACAGATTATGATAACTAAATGGCACAATTTGTCACGCAGCTTTGGAGTGTTATTGTTTAAAGATTAACCGGCGGGGCGATTGTATTGAAGAACAGGCGCACGTTGCAACAGCTGTTTTGCCTGTTTAGGCAGCTTGCCTGTTCCTCTTAGCTAAGATGACATGCGGATATTTAATTGCACGGTGTGCGGTAGGCTACATACGCAGGAGAAGGCCAGTTTTGCCAGTTTATTCTACTTCGTTTATTTACTGACTGAAATCGTAAATCTGCATACATGTCTTGTTTTTTTATTGAGATTCCTGTCTCTCAAGTTTAATCACTGCGGTTTGCAAAATATTCACCGCAACTACAAAATTCAACATTCTGCAAATGGATAGCCTTTTTAGAACAAACGCAAGCTGGGTGAAAGCCTCAGCGTGAAAGCTACAGATCATTTGACTTGGCAACTAAATCATTGGCATCCTATGCCGCAACCCAATCGTGTTGGTCTTCCCTGTAACTATAACCTTTATAGTTACAAGGTGCCACTAAAGTTCGTTTTAGGTCGCATTTAGTGCATCATATGACCTGTAGGACTATAATTTAGTTGAATGTTGCCATTATAGGCTTAATTTAAAAGAAAATATATTTCTAATTTTCTAATTATTCATTGTCTCAGTCCAAGCCTAATTTTATTTGTCAACAACTACAGAGAATGGTCCTGTTGCTACAAATGTTCAAAACGCTATGCATTACTATCTATATTTTGATGAGGAAAAACTTGTTTCTCATGTTATTAGTGTGTGTATGACTATAATTTGTCTATCAATTAAACCATTCATCGATTTTTCATTGTAATATATAGGCCTAATTATTTCAGACAAAATGAATTCTGTAATGTTCCTGCCCTTGAATCTGTATTTCAGTATAGCCTAAGGTAAGTACTACATATTTAAAACATAGAGGGCTTCATTGCTAAAACATCAAACTACTTGCCCGGAGTCAGATTACCTTGTGGATAACATTTTCATTGGTTATTTTCTTTTTCATTTGAAGCAAGTTGCCTACTTGCATTAGTGCATTTGCTCGCTGGTCCTGTAGACATAGTAGGCATTGGCTGGCAAATTATTTCCAACTTCTTTCATACTGGATGCAGAGACATATTGTACAAAACATGCCTTTAATAGAGAATACTTTTTTCTCAAATTGATGTTTGATACCCATCTAACATCAAAAAAAAAAAGAAACTAATCCGTTCAGCTGTCTTTAATCAGCCATTATGAACCTCAGCGTCAGCTGTCTTTAATCAGCCATTACGAACCTCAGTTAACTTTAGCATTTGCTTTATAAAATCAGTTTCAGTAATGGGAATCTAACATCAAATAGAAAGAATGGTAAATTTCCCTCTAAGCAAACTGGACACTGGTCTCTAATGGGCTACATTCTGGTGCGAAAACACTTCAAAATAAAATGGCATGTGAAAGCTAAACATTTTTTTTGTAAGTTCTACATGATGAAGCTTTACTCTTTTTCTTGTTTTCTGTCATTCTATCGCAGGCTAATATGATGACATCGTTTGGGAAGCCAGACCCTGGAAAGCTTCTGGAATCCTGTGTTGTTTGAAGCCCAAGGCAGCACCATGTATTGTGTCTGGTGAAAACCAGCCAATCCATTTCTATACCCAACTATTGAAAATATAGACACACACAGCACATAGATGGGTTTGGACCAACCCTGCCTAGATACGGTGGTACAAAGGCCCTTTATGGGTACAACGAATAAGATGAATGGTCACCAGAACCTGCGTAGGAAGCTGAGGCCCATACGTATCTTGGGTTTTGTGTTCAGCCTAGTAGCCATAAGTGCTGTCTCCTTTTCCTTCAGTGCCTTGACCTGGGACTCAGAGTCCCCCTTGGAAACGCCTCTGCCCCAGGAGGCCATCCTTCAGTCTGGCCCAGCTCTCCACAGGACTCTACTTTCCACTCAGCACCAGAGGGACCCAAACATCTCAGCTGACATGCCTGTGGCCATGAGGTCTTCAGTGGATGGCAATGAGAGCCAGGGGGACTACCCCACAGACCTGTTCACTCTGGAGGAGAGGCGCCAGGGTGCTGTGGTGCTCCACATGTTTGGGATGCTGTACATGTTCATCTCTTTAGCCATTGTTTGCGATGAGTTCTTTGTGCCCGCTCTGACAGTTATCACAGAGAAGCTGGCCATCTCTGATGATGTGGCGGGGGCCACCTTTATGGCGGCAGGTGGGTCAGCACCTGAGCTATTCACTTCGGTCATTGGTGTATTTATCTCTCACAGCAATGTTGGCATTGGGACCATTGTGGGCTCGGCTGTCTTCAACATCCTCTTTGTTATTGGAATGTGCGCCATCTTCTCCAGGGAGATCCTTAATCTGACTTGGTGGCCCCTCTTCCGTGACGTGTCTTTCTACATAATGGACCTGATCATGCTCATCTGTTTCTTCCTGGATAACTACATCTCCTACTGGGAAAGTATTGCGTTGCTGTCAGCCTATGCGGCCTATGTGATCTTTATGAAGTTCAACAGCAATGTGGAGGGCTTTGTGAAAGGCTGCATGAACAAGAATCAAGTGGTTGAGGTGGAGGTGCAGCCCAAGGTGAGTCTGTTAATCTATTTCCCTACATCTCTATTTCTTCATCTCTGTTTTCAATTCAATATTAACATCTCCTCAACCCCCCCTTCTTTGAATGACTTTGGCCATTTATGTTTGTAGAGCATGGCACTTGAAAAACCAAGATTCTGAGATTGATTCCCTGTGATGCACGCATGTAAAATGTATTGATTACTGACTGTAAGTCACTTTAGGTAAAAACATCAGCTAAATGGCATATTACTACAATGTTTCAAATACAGCAGTTAAAGTCTCAGATCACAAGGGGATGTAGTATTGCACAACAAATGTAATCAAGAAAGATGGCGTTACCAAGCAACGGATAGACAGCTTTTATAGGAAATAACCCCAAACCCCACCATCTCACTGCACACTACATGCTGAGACACAACAAATAATTGTACAAAAAATAGTTTTTATTTCAATTATTGAATTGGAATTCAAGGTTAGTTTCTAACCTTTAGTCTGAGTTATTTGAAAGCATTGAATGCTTACCCTGTACGAAACAATTTTCTGTATGACATTATTATAACTAGTCTACCACTTGGCATTGTGCTCAACTATATTGCTTCCCATACAGAAATCAAATATATGGCCACATACAATAAAAGACTAATTATATTTTAAAATACCTGATCATATATGTTAATTACATGTTTCAGACTGACATATATAAAAACGGCCAATTCTTGTATATTTTGACATATATGTACATATATGTGCTTATGTGTTGATCAAACCAAATATATGTTTACAACATATATGCTCATATAAGACATATGTTACATACATATATTGCCATATATTACTTTTCCGTTTGGGTTCACAAGCTGTAATCCATTTCCTATACAATTTCCAGATTGGGATTTCAATTTTTTTTTTCTTTTTACCTGTTATCATTCATTTTATGAGAAGGCTGACAGGCAACACTAGAACTCCCTTGTTAGAAATCAGCCGATCGTATAGTGGTGAAATAATGATCACATACCAGGTCATCAAGGGAGAGAGTAATTCAATTATTTATTGCAGCATTTGATAGTCTATTGTTCATTACGTTACAGACTCGATCTTACTCGGTCTTACCAACTCTATCTCGAAGAAACTTCCGGTCGTCCTCTATTTTATAGACATTGCAATCCAGAATACAGAACACAATACTGTAAGCTCATGGCTGATTTCTGTCGCGCTTTGACTGATCGTGACTTCCTGTGTATGGATAAACGCATGTTGTGTTGTTATCTAAACATAACAAGCATATATTAATACATTTCTACACCCTCTACAGGTGTTTTGCAGGACATGCAATGGTGGTAAAATCGTATTCTCAATCCTCACATCGCAAGGTTTTAAATTCCTCCTAAGACTCCCACACACTAAGCCATTTTGTATGTCAGGAAGGATGAGGAGAGCACAATTATCTGTGCCCACCACCTGCAAAACCATTCCCTTTTTGGGTATTGTTTTGCTGTTGCCTCTCCAGTGCACCTGTTGTCACTTTCATTTGCACCAAAACAGGTGACATTGATTCACAATCGCTTATGCTTCCAAACTGGACAGATTGATATCCCTGATGTTTAATTGAATTGGGGTTATACTGTGATAATTACATGTTCCTTTAATTTTTTTGAGCAGTGTATTTGTCCTCTTGGTCAGTTGTGCACTGGAGCCTCCCACTCCTCTTTCCATCCTGGTTAGAGCCAGTTTGTGCTGTTCGGTGAAGGGAGTACTACACATCATTGTACGAGATCTTCAGTTTCTTGGCAGTTTCACTATTGCTTACACTTCCTAACAGGACAGACTGACATCCCTGAAGTTTAATTGACTTGGTGTTATACTGTGATGATTACGTGTTTATTTTTTGAAAAGGTGACATTGCAGAGTATATGTAGAAGAGTACATGGTTTCTTATTTGCATGGTAGAGTTTTAACTTGCATTTGTGGATGCAGCGACGTACTGTGTTCACATACAATGGTTTTTGGAAGTGTTCCTGAACCCATATTCTTATATTGTTGTGCTATTTGCCTGCGCAGTCTTTCACAGACTGGTGAACCCTTCCCCATCCTCAACTCTCACAGACCCATCCCCTCTGGAATGATCTTTTAATAACCAATCAAGTTACTGACCTGTTGCCAATTGACCTAATTAGTTGCGTGATACTCCATCAGGTTTTGTTTTTTAGCATCACACAACTTTTCCAGTCTTTTGTTGCCTCTGTCCCAACATTTTTGAAACGTGTAGATGGCATCAAATTCAAAGTGGGAATATATTTTTCAAGAAACAATAACATTTTTCAGTTTTATTTTCAGCATTTGATATGTTGTCTTTGTACATTTTTGCCAGAACGCGTAAGCGGAGCCACCCAAGAAGAGCGATTGTCTCTTACTGAGTGAGTGAGTGACTGACTGACTGACTACCCCTTGTTAAATAGTGTAGTTGTTAGAGACGCGGACTGCCAAACAAGATGTACCACATTTGAATCTCGTCACAGTCAAAACTAATTATGCATTAGTATTTTTTCCGGATAGACAAAAACTTCACTGGCTACAACCTTCAGTAGCTATGTTATTGTAAGCCTAATATAAAACCGTTTACGGTTTTATTGTGACTATTTATTTTGGATTTTCGAAGTCCACATCCATGCATGCTTTTTGGGTCAGGATAGACAAAAACGTTGCTGGCTACAACCTTCAGTAGCTACGTTATTGTAAGCCTAAAATAAAACTGTTTAAGGTTATATTGCGACTATTTCTGGTGTACGCATCCGTGCATGCTTTTTGGGGTAATATAGGCTAGATCACAACCCCTTGAGCAGTAAAACAGTAGGAGTTTCCACGATTCTCTCGTCTTTTCACTTGACAAAAAAGTCAGTTATCATCACCTATATTGATAGTTATTGTATCAATGTCATTCACAAATGAAAGAAAAACTAACGTTATTGTGCCATGAAATGAACTAGCAGTGTAAACTTCATCTACACTCTCGCTAGCAATTGCTCAATTCTTATGACTATTCCAAGTAGTAAGTTACTAGATACTAGTAAGCCTATTACTGGTTAATAAGCTGTTAAAACCGCCAGTGGCAAAAGCCATACAGTTCATAGATGCTATTTGTGGTGGAGGTAAATTTAATAAGAAATGTCAGTTTAACACAATGCTTAATGGTGTCTAGCAAAATATTCAAACTTGGCATGATGTTAATGCATGACAAAATGATCTAATGTCGAGACGTTATACCGACACTCAGCAAATGTATAGCTCTGTGGCGTAGTGGTTAAAGACACAGCCTCTCATGTGGGAGACCTGGGTTTGGATCTAGCAAGGGCAACAACATTTATCACTTTTAATTGTGGGTGGCAGAACTAGGCTTGCCTGGTTCCTTTTCTGGTTTCATTCAATCAGTCAAATTTATTTATAAAGCCCTTTTTACAACAGCAGTTGTCACAAAGTGCTTTTACAAAACACCCAGTCTGGAACCCCAAGGAACAGCAAGTGTTGTTGAATGTAGGGTTTGAATGATTTGCACATCATTGCATTCTGTTTTTATTTACATTTTACGCAGCGTCCCAACTTTTTTGGAAACGGGTGTTTTCCATATTGTAGAATAATAGTGAAGAAATCAAAACTCTCAAATCACACATATGGAATCATGTAGTAACCAAAAAAGTGTTACACATCAAAATACCTTTCATATTGTACATTCTTCTAAGTAGCCGCCTTTTGCCTCGATGACAGCTTTACACACTTTCTATTCTCTGAACCAGCTTCATGAGGTAATCACCTAGAATGCATTTCAGTTAATAGGAGTGTCTTGTTAAAAGTTAATTTGTGGAATTGATTTTCTTCTTAACGTATTAGTGTGGGTATACAGAGGGTGACAAGGTAGGGTGGGGTATAAAGAACATCATTGTCTGTACTGTAGTAGTCCATATTATGACAAGAACAGCTCAGATAAGGAAAGAGAAACAACAGTCCATCATTACTTTAAGGCAAAGTTTAGTCAATCAGGATAATTTTAAGAACTTTGAGAGTTTCTTTAAGTGCAGTTGAAAAAACATCAAGAGCTATTATAAAACTGGCACCATGAGGACCGCCACAAGAAAGGAAGACCCAGAGTAACTCTGCTGCAGAGGATATGTGCATTAGAGTTTCCAGATGCAGAAATGTGCAATTTACTGCACCTCTGATTGCTGCCCAAATAAATGCTTCACACAGTTCAACAGACACATCTCAACATCAACTGCTCTGAGGAGAATGCATGAATCAGGCCTTTATGGTCAAATTGCAGCATACAAACCACTACTGAAGGCACCAATAATAAGAGATTTTGTTGGGCGAAGAAACACAAGTTGTGGACTTTAGATCCGTCAAAATCCATCCTTTGGTCGGATTAGTCCAAATTTGAGATTTTTGGTTCCAACCACAGTGTTTTTCTAAGACGCAGAGAGTGGGTGAACAGATGATCCCCGCATGTGTGGTTCCAACCGTGAAGCATGGAGGAGGTGTAATGTTGTGGGGGTGATTTGCGGGTGACAGTGTCTGTGATTCATTTAGAGTTCAAGGCACACTCAACTAGCATCCCATCAGGCTTGCGATATGTGGGTCTATCACTTGTTTTTCAACAGGACATTGAGCCAAAACATACCGTTTGAGATATTGCCAAAAGTGTGCAAAGCTGTCATCAAGGCAAAGGATGGAAAACTGTAAAAATAGATAAATACCCTTGAATTAGTAGGTGTGTCCAAACTGTTGACTAGTACTGTGAAAATATATATTTATATATATTTCTACAGACAAAAATATCGGCAGCCTTGAACATTATTCAAATAATTCACAGTTTTCACAGTTCACATTTCAAAACTTTTGAAATTCACAAATCTTTTGGTATCCACATATGTATTTCATTGATTTGCAATTAAACAAAACCAAAACATTTTTAATAATTTGCTATGTCTTACCTTAATCCACAAATAAATTATATAAACCACCTGGGCAATGTTATTGGCACCATGTAGAAGTTTTAAGCTTGTTATTCTAGTTTCAAGCAGTCGATTTCAAGCAGGTGATTCTCCTTCACTTTTGAATAGAATCTGTGATGTGTGTGTTTGTATATACAGCTCTGGAAAAAATTAAGAGACCACTCCTAATTTTTCTTAAATCAGAATCTCTACATGTATGGCAGCCATTCCATTCCAGTGTCTGTTAAATTCCAAAACAGGCACACCTCATTTTACTTAATGAGGTACTGATTAGGTGATTACCTGAACCAAATCTAATTTAACAAGGAAAAGTATAAAAACCACTGCTGTGTTCATCACTATCCTCTTGCAATATTACCAGCTGGATGGCAAAAACAATGCAAGTAGTACCTCAAAGGTAATTTAAATGTAAAAATAACAATTCAGCATGACAAAAGAGTTGAAAAGAAAAGCTTTGAGTGAGGGAAAGAAGGATTCAATTCTGGCTTTACTGGCAGAGGGATACAGTGAGTGTCAGGTTGCTTCCATCCTGAAAATTTCAAAGACGGCGGTTCATAAGAACAAGGTCAAGCAATAGACATTGGGGACAACAAAGCTACAGACTGGCTGAGGGCGAAAAAGACTGTCCACTGACCGAGATGACCATCAACTCATTCGAATGTCACTCAACAACCGTAGGATGACATTCAAGTGACCTACAAAAAGAATGGCAAACAGCAGCTGGGGTGAAGTGCTCGGCGAGGACGGTTCGAAACAGGTTTCTAGGGGCATGGCTGAAGTCGTGCAAAGCTAGAAAAAAGCCCTTCATCAATGAGAAGCAAAGAAGAACCAGGCTGATGTTTGCAAAAAACCATAAGGATTGGACTGTAGAGGAATGGAGTAAGGTCATCTTCTCTGACGAGTCAAATTTTCAGCTTTGCCCAACACCTGGTCGTCTAATGGTTAGACAGAGACCTGGAGAGGCCTACAAAGCCACAGTGTCTCGCACCCACTGTAAAATTTGGTGGAGGATCGGTGACAATCTGGGGATGCATTAGCAAGGCTGGAATTGGGCAGATTTGTCTTTGTGAAGGACGCATGAATCAAGCCAAGTACAAAGAATTGTTTTTTCCAGCAGGACAATGCTCCATGCCACGCAGCCAGGTCAATCAAGGTGTGGATGGATGACCACCAGATCAAGACCCTGTCATGGCCAGCCCAATCTCCAGACCTGAACCCCATTGAAAACCTCTGGAATTTGATCAAGAGGAAGATGGATGGTTACAAGCCATCAAACAATGCTGAGCTACTTGAATTTTTGTGCCAGGAGTGGCATAAAGTCAACCAACAGCAATGTGACAGACTGGTGGAGTGCATGCCAAGACACATGAAAGCTGTGATTAAAAATCAGGGTTATTCTACCAAATATTGATTTCTGAACTCTTAGTATTTTGTTGTTGAAAAATGAATATGGATTTGTTTTCTTTGCATTATTTGAGGTCTGAAAACAATGCATCTTTTTTGGTTATTTTGACCAGTTGTTATTTTATACAAATAAATGCTCTAAATGACAATAATTTTATTTGGAATTTGGGAGTAATGTTGTCAGCAGTTTATAGAATAAAACAAAACTGTTCATTTTACTCAAACACATACAGTGAGGGAAAAAAGTATTTGATCCCCTGCTGATTTTCTACGTTCACCCACTGACAAAGAAATGATCAGTCTATAATTTTAATGGTAGGTTTATTTGAACAGTGAGAGACAGAATAACAACAAAAAAATCCAGAAAAACGCATGTCAAAAATGTTATAAATTGATTTGCATTTTAATGAGTGAAATAAGTATTCGACTGTATGTTTTGGGTCATTGTCATGCTGGAATACACATCCACGACCCATTTTCAATGCCCTGCCTGAGGGAAGGAGGTTCTCACCCAAGATTTGATGGTACATGGCCCCGTCCATCGTCCCTTTGATGCGGTGAAGTTGTCCTATCCCCTTAGCAGAAAAACACCCCCAAAGCAAAATGTTTCCACCTCCATGACCACAACACTTTCGCCCAGTTCTCCTCTGAATCATTCAGATGTTCATTGGCAAACTTCAGATGGGCCTGTACATGTGGTTTCTTGAGCAGGGGGACCTTGCGGGCGCTGCAGGATTTCAGTCCTTCACGGCGTAGTCACCAAGAAAACAAACCAATTGTTTTCTTGGTGACTATGGTCCCAGCTGCCTTGAGATCATTGACAAGATCCTCCCGTGTAGTTCTGGGCAGATTCCTCACCGTTCTCATGATCATTGCAACTCCACAGGGTGAGATCTTGCATGGAGCCCCAGACCGAGGGAGATTGTGTTTCTTGCATTTGCGAATAATCGCACCAACTGTTGTCACCTTCTCACCAAGCTGCTTGGCGATGGTCTTGTAGCCCATTCCAGCCTTGTGTAGGTCTACAATCTTGTCCCTGACATCCTTGGACAGCTCTTTGGTCTTGGCCATGGTGGAGACTTTGGAATCTGATTGATTGATTGCTTCTGTGGACAGGTGTCTTTTATACAGGTAACAAGCTGTGATTAGGAGCACTCCCTTTAAGAGTGTGCTCCTAATCTCAGTTAGGAGCACTCCCTTTAAGAGTGTGCTCCTAATCTCAGCTCGTTACCTGTATAAAAGACACCTGGGAGCCAGAAATATTTCTGATTGAGAGGGGATCAAATACTTATTTCACTCATTAAAATGCAAATCAATTTATAACATTTTTGACATGTGTTTTTCTGGATTTTTTTGTTGTTATTCTGTCTGTCACTGTTCAAAAAAACCTACCATTAAAATTATAGATTGATCATTTCTTTGTCAGTGGGCAAACGTAAAAAATCAGCAGGGGATCAAATACTTTTTTCCCTCACTGTACCTATGAATAGTAAAACCAGACAAATGGATCATTTTGCAGTGGTCTCTTAATTTTTTCCAGAGCTGTATATGTACATATTTGCGCAGACGGGGGACAAATTAAAGGATAAACAACATAAAGTGTGAGGTGTTTGGCCACCACGATGCAACAGAGATGGTCATTCTTTTTTAATAAAACATAAAAATAAAATGATAAAATCTTCATCTATTCCCCAATTTGTAATAAAGAAATTCCAATTGAAGGATAAACAAAACATGATATATGATAATTGTTTATTTAACAAAAGTGATTTATGTAACAAAAACTCAGATTTCATGTGTGCAAAAATGTGAACCCCCCTCAGTAAGCTTACCAGATGTTATGTTGGGGTTGGCATTCATCTGATTTATTATTTTTCTTTTGGCTCTTGGGGATATTTTGTAAGGCCGTCCACTTCTAGGCTCTTACTTTTGTTTTTCTACTACACACATGATTTTCTCTTAACCAACATAAGGTATTGATAACTCTAAACCTGTTATGTCTGATAAAACATGATTCTGATTAGATAAACATTTCATGATGAACACTATAAAAATCTTTAATTGCAGAAAGGGTTCACATACTTTCAAACAGCACTGTATATATTTATCCTTTGATTCAAAGCATGACATCTCAGAGAATAAAATGCTATCCTCAATGACACTGAAGGGCAAAGGGAATATATTCCAAAGCAATTTGATACTGTTGTTGAGATTATCTAGATGGATTTAGGTTACTTTGTGACACAAGATGGAAATTAGTTTTAGAGATATGATCCCAGAAAGCTGTACTGTAGAGCGTTAACAAAATCAGGATTTATTTAAGTACATAAAGGATAGTTCATTTGAGGTTACACAAGTCTAGGAAACAAGCATCCAAGAGGACTATAGGAATCACGTAACTTTTAAGGATGTGTAGGTGCTCATTTCCAATTTAGATTCTAATAACAAGGAAATCAAAATGTAAATGCTAATTGGAATCTTTTGTCTATAGTGATGTATTTCGGCCTCTGCATATAGTGAAATAGACCCAATAGGAATGCAACATGGGCTGCCATAGTAAAGCACATATACTGCTGCAGCACTGGATCTTATCTACTGCTCTCAATAAAAAATGTTCCTCTATATTTCACAATTTTCCAGTCCAATGAAGCGTAAAAATACCTTAAAATATATTTTTAAAAACAAGGCTTTTTTTCTCCAAAGTGTGTAGGTACTGGCAAATACTTCATAGTTAATCATGTGTATTAGGGGCACGTCTCAAACGTTCACTGTCCCAAACCTGCTTGGAGCTGTTTCAAGTCAAGGCCATCATTTCTGAATTGGCCATCGTGGAACTGTAAGGTATGGGGGATTTCTGCTATAATGGCTTGCTGAGAAATGCTCTCAGCACTGTCCCCAGACTTATGTTTGAATTACTTTAAATTGCTTGTTTATGTTGTAAGAATATATCTCTTTGTATATTTTTATATGCCTGAGGGTTGATAGGATGACAAAGCAAATGTTTCCACCAAGTTTAATCAAACATGTCAAGGCTTCCTTGTTTAGCTAAGATTCTTGAGTCACTGGTAAATGTGCTGCTTCCTTCTTTCTTGACTAAGAAATGTACTTTAAATATAAATCAATCAGGTTTTAGACCTCTGCTTAGCACTGTTACTGCATCTACACTAGTTGTCAATTATCTTGTAAATGCTTTGGATGCTAAAATGACTTGTGCTACATTGTTCATTGACTTGTCTAAGGCCTTTGATACTGTTGATCATGGTATCTTATTGAAGAAATTGTCATCAATTTGCCTGAGCTCTGTTACATGTATCAAGAATATCTTGGGGACAGAACACAGACTACTGTGTTGTATGGAGTTCGGTCTGGTCTTGAGGTACAGAGGTGTTCCTCAGGGATCAATCTTAGGACATGTTCTTTTTACAATATACATAAATGCTATTGGTCAATCTGTAAATAGTTGTGTTTTTCACCTGTATGCAGACGACATTATTCTGTATGCTTACGTTCCAACAATTAATGTAGCTATGTCCAGTTTACAGTATGATTTTATAGCTGTGCAGGAAGCACTTAATGATAAAAGCTTGTACTTCATACTAGCAATACCAAATGCATGCTGTTTTTAAAATCACATCAAAAGATCTCCACTGGCCTACATCTTCACTCTTTGGATGGTTCTGTAATTGAACGGGTCCCTGCATATAAATACCTTAGAATTTGGATTGACAGCGACCTGTCTTTTAAAAAGCAAACAAATAAGCTTGTTAAGAAGCTTAAGTGTAAAATGGGTTTCTTATTTAGAAACAGATCCTGCTTTTCTCAGATGAGCAAGAAGCAAATTGTTCAGTAAACCTACCTGTCTGTTCTTGACAATGGGGATACAATATACCAAAGTGCATCTGATTTTAGTCTAAAGTCACTTGATTCAGAGTGCCCTTCGTTTTATAACATCAGACAGTTATAATACTCATCACTGCATACTTTACCAGAAAGCAGGCTGGACCTCTTTAAAAATGGGTAGATCCTCTTATTACTCTGTTTTTGTATATAAAGCTCTACTCCACAGGCTTCTGACATACTTAACATCTCTGTTGACATGTAGAATCTCTAGCTACAATACAAGATCACAGAGTTGGCTAACTTTACAGACTCCTTTTGTAAAGGACTGAGTTGGGTAGATTGCCTTTTCATATAAAGCACCTCATGTGTGGAATAGTATTCAATTGGAGCTTTGTTTGGATGCCTTGGTGTCCATGTGTCAATTTAAAAAATGGTGATAGATTTTTATAGTGAGGAATGTGTTTGTTTAATTGATTGAGATGGCTATTGTAAATTTGATGTATTTTGTATTTAATTTGTTTGTTTTATTCTAATATTGTTGTTCCCAGGGCACACCTGTAAATGAGAGCTAGATCTCAATGTGTCTCCTTGGTTAAATAAAAGTTATATAAAAAAAATAAATCGGCCAGTGGTTTCTGAGATATCACATGACTTAACCTACTAATCCACAAGCGTTTGTACTACTGAGCAGAGACAGATCTAATGCCCCATTGATTTCACTGTTTTGGACATTCAGACAATAACACCTTTAGGTAATATCAATAATAATAACACTTATTAATATTATTACTAATTGAATGTACAACCCCAACTCTTTTACTATGGAGCCATGTGGTTTGGCATTTTACTACGGAGAATGTGGTTTGGCATTGAAGGATTGAAGTCAGGCTGTCAGAGTAGACGGCATCCAGTCGGATCCACTTGAATTGATTTAAGGGGTCCCACAAGGTTCCATACTTAGTCCATTATTGTGCACTCTCTACATGAACAATATCGGTGATGGGAGAAGACAGAGTAAAATTCATCTGTACGCTGATGACACTGTCATGTACTCTGCTTGGATGGCTGACCAAGCATTATTGCAGCTGGAGAATTATTTTACTATACTACAAGGGTCTTTTTTACAACTTAAACTGGTTTTAAATGCAAAGAAAACAAGTGTTTTGATTTTTAATAGGTCCAAAAAAGTAGGTTGAAAATACACTTACATTCACATGCTTAAGATTTGGCTAGATGATAAACTTTTGAAATACATGTCGATGAACTCTGTAAAAGGATAAAGATCAAACTAGGTTTCCTCTATAGAAACAGAACAAGTTTGTCCTACACAAATAGAAAACAAATTGTGCAGGCTACTTTTATGTCAGTTATTGACTATGGGGATATTATCTACATGCATGCTACGGCATCCACATTTAAACCGCTGGATGCTACTTACCATTGTGCACTTAGGTTTATTACAGGTGCTAGCTACAGAACTCACCACTGTAGCTTGTATCAAAGTATGGGCTGGACTTCGCTGTCCTTGAGATGAGAGCAACATGCTCTCGTGTTTGTCTATAAAGCACTTCTAAATAAACTACCCTCTTATTTATCAACACTTATCAACATCAGAAATAAAACCAGATCTCAAGCATGGATTACACTTGAGGCCCCTGCATTCTACACAGAATTGGGTATGACTACCTTTTCCTGTAATGCTCCTTGGTCATGGAATTGTCTGCAAACTTCAGCTGAGGACTCTTGTCCTCCTTGCCCATTTTAAACATCTATTGGAAGATTTTAGTTTCTGTGTTGCTTGTAACTGCTTTGGGTAATGCAAGTTCTGTGCTATCAGGGGAATGTAACTGTGTAAATGCAACAATCTGCTGTTATCTTTCTGTTACCTCTGATTGTTTCATCTTAACTGATTTTTATTTCAGTGTTTTACCTAAATATATTTTTTTTGCCTTAACTGATTTTTATTTTATTTTGTCTTAACCAGAACTGATTTTTAGTTGTGAGTTGATTGTCTGTGATCATTTCAACAGATTTTTGTTTATGCGTTTTCTGTGCGCTGACAGAAGTATCGAACTTAAAAGAAGATACATGTTTTGATGTGTTGAAGGATGCAGGGTTGATGCATCTGATGTGTCTGGGTATCTGATGTACGTAAATCCTCCAGAGTGGTACGTCAGGCATGCTCTGATTGTACATGACTTGTATGTAACGCTTGACAGTAATACATGATTTTTACTTTTGGGGGTGTTTTCTGTATATACATGTATGCTCTGAAAACAAGTGCACTACGTTTGTTTAATACACGTAAGGGGTAGCGCAGACCTTGCCAGGCCCAATACCTACTAAAAACATGAGAACATTGAGGGTACTGGCATGAGAACATATGTCTGTGGCATGTATACTGGCATGGCTCCTTGAACCTGAGCAAGAACAACTGGCACCCTTCATGTATGTACCAGATATTGTTAAAAACAATAGGCACCTAGCCCTGCGGGCATCCTAGCTGGCATGGTGAGTAGCAAGATGCTAAATGGCTTTCAATTTAGGATATGTGTTGAGGGCGGAACAAATTGGGACACAGACAAAATCGCTACTGGAAAGGATGTGCAGTCAGGGCTGAAAGAAAAAAAGGAAAAAAATTACTAATTACTAATAATGGCCTGTAATAATGATAATGTACAGCAAAATTACATCAGTTTTGTAAGAATCTGATGATAAAGTTTAAAGAGCAGACAATGCAATTCAATATTGGTAATTTACAAGGCTGTACAGCTGGTATTCTTAGAAGTTTAACATTAATAAGCAGAATTTGGTTTCTTCTATTTAATAGCTGTGCTGAAGTACAAAAATACCTAACCCTGCAATGGTTTTTTTGATGATGTACGTCTTAAGTGCTAGCTATGCATCAATTCCCCGATGTGCTAGTTATCTTTCTGGTTGTAATCGGATTTCTCCTCCGCAGCATCACCATCCAGCCAGAGCATCAGTTAATCTATTGGGTTGTTATCAAACTATATAGAATAGTCTTAAAAAATAATGAATTACAGAATTTGTTTGTTTTAAATGGTTAATGGATTTGAAAAAATACAAGAATGTGTTTGTATTGAATTTCTTATCATTGCAAAAAAATGACTAAAAAAAGAATACATAGAACGATTATTTCTAAGAACACAGGCTATTGTATTTTAATTTGTTTATTAGACCCTACAACTGAACAAAATGAAAATTACACAACACTTAAATTATTCAAAGATAAATCCATTAGAATTTAATTTTGATGATGTACAAGGTAAAATAAGAGACATTATCGACCAGTTAGCAACAATCAAAGGATATATGCATAAATAGCTGTACATAGGCCTAAAGCACGGTTGCTTGATAAACATAATACATTTCTAAGAATGAATAACGCATAGGCTACAGCCTATTCATAGGAATAAAATTAATAGAAACAAAATCCAAGGATGTGTAGCCCCTCTTCAAGGAAAAACATTGCAGTGTATTATTCGATTAATTTTATTTGTAAATTTGATTAGCAGAGTAAAAGGATGATTTACAGTAGTCTACACTGTCACGGTGCCTCCCATGATCACCTCCCTCCGGGGAAGCTCGACTAAATTGCTCCCTGTCGCCCTGCCTGTTAGCCACGTCCATCTACACGTCCATTCTTCCGGTTGCCACTATAGCACCGCATTCACGGAACACCCCGTACTCACCACTATTACGCACACCGGATCCTCACTACTACAGCCTATAAATGCCCTTATGTTTGTCGGAGTCTTTGTGGAGTATTATTTGCTAGTTGTCCTTGTGTGTTTGTTGTTTTTCTCGCCTAGTGCGCTTGTTCCTTTGTATCAGTTCTAGCCGTTTCGGCCTTTTACGCATTACGCTTTTCAGCTTAGTAAACCCTTGTTTCACCATTCATCCTGCGCCTGGGCTCCTTGCTTACCACACTGTGACATACATGAATAGGCCTAATGAAATTTAAAAATGTAATTTTGATTAGCAGAGCATAAGGATGATCAAAGGATAACTTATAGTAGTGTCTTGCAGTGGCATTTGCGGTCGCTGTTGTTTTGTTTCTTTTTTTTGCGGGGAGGCTCAGGCATTGAAGCTGGCAGCTCATAATCAGAATCAGCTGAAGAACCGACATCCGAAACGTCGATCTCGGGGTCTATTTCTATCTGACTCCATCTCATCCAAATTTTGCAGCACGTGCAATGCTGTCAGGTCGTCGAATCGTCGGATTCTGTTTGCCATTGTGAACTAAACTGTAAATTGTGTCTGAGTTGTCTGACTTGCTCACAGAGTTCAGATTATATACATTTTTCACCTTCATCATCATTCTCCATCATTACACTTCAGTCACATGCATTGGTGTGTCTGGGTTGATCAGGCGGTTATCGCCCACTCATCCATTTTTCGTCATTGCTATTTCATTGCTATTCATTAGATTAGATGTAACTTTATTGTCATTGAACAATTACAAGTACAGTATAACAAAATGCAGTCAGCATCTAACCAGAAGTGCAAATGGAAGAGTGCCAAAAATGTACAAGTGAAACAATTAAGAACAGTGTATGTTATAACTGGCATGTATGAATGTGCAAATTGAAGGTGCAAGGTGGCATGTGCAACTGAAATGCAGGGATAACAGCAATGAGGTTCCGAGGTAGACATGTACATGTAACAACTGAAAAAGAATGTAAACAACGTACACAATTTCAAAGAATGATTTACAGTAGCCTACATGAAAATATAGAAAAGTAATTTGTCGATTGTATTGATGAAATACAGTGACGTGTAATACGTTTGCTGAATTGATAATTGGTTTTTGTTGGTATTTCGTTTTGTGAATAATTATTTAGCCTAATACATTTGTATAATCTTACTCTTAAGTAAAATAAGCAGAGAAAATTCAAAGAGAGAAGATAGGATGTGTATGCGATTTTGTCATGTCTCCTAATAAAAACAGTTGTTGAATTTTGTTGAATTGGTAATTGGTGATTAGTAAAGAATTATTGGTAATTGGTGATTAGTAAAGAATGTCTGGTATTTCGTTTTTAAATTATTATTTAGATTTACATTTTAGATTTACATTCGATGAATTACAATTACAAGGATGCTGAATCCCTTATTGAAAAATGGTAAGGTGTGATACTTATATTAAATTGTGAAGTAGCAAGCAAGCAAGTTTATTTAAATAGCACAATTCATACATAGAAGCAATTCAATGTGCTTTACAAAGCAAAAGAAACAAGAAACCAGGCAAGCCTAGTTAAGCCGGCCCACAATAGAAAGTCTTGATCGTGGCTGCCCTCTTGAGATTCGGACCCGGGTCGCCCACGTGAAAGGCTGTGTCGTTAACCACTACGCCACAGAGCTGAACATTTACCGGGTGTCAGTATAGCCTCTTGACATTATGTAATTTCACGTCAAGTTTGAATATTTCATTAGACACCATTAACCATTGTGTTAAACTGAGTAACGTTTCTTATTAAGTTTACCTCCACCACAAATAGTATCTATGAACTGTATGACTTTTGCCACTGGCCGTTTTAAAAGCTTATTAGCCAGTAATATGTCGCTAGACGACATTAAGCATTGTGTTAAAATTAGGAATGTTTCTTAAACAATATAACAATAAAACATAAAATAAGAAAATATTCTATTCTATGGAAAATATAGAATAAGAAAAAGAAAGAAGCCCATATCGTTTGTATTATGTTTCAATAGTAGCCTAATTAAATTGTTGAATTGTCATGGAAATCTTGTATTTAATTTGTAAGTTAATTCAAATTCAACTATCATTCATCTGGGAGTATCGCGCATTCATCCATTGACGTCATGCATTCAGTGAGGGGTGATTAGCACCTGGGTACCATTGGGTACCAACGTTAGGTGCCGTGGGGCTGTTGGCCGATTTAAGTCGGAAAAAAGGGTAAAAAAAGAGGTAAATAGTCTCTAAACAGTTTTCCGTTTGTGAGTTTAGAATTCTGACAACGGAACAATGTAATGTGCGAACAGGAAAAGTCATGGAAGGAGGAGGGTGTAGCTTTCAAAATGGCAGTTTTATTTTAATTACAAACTCAAATACCAATTCCTGTAGGCCAGTCCTAGTGTTAACTTGCACACCAGGGAAATGATACATACCACTCTAGCTAACGTTTGCTATTTATTAGATGTTACTATCCTACCAGAAGTTGTCTAGTTATGTTGTGGACTGTAATTGGACTTCTCCATGTGGTAAGACTTTTACTAGCAAACCAGCCAATGATGCATAGCAAGCTAACACTTGCTAATTATTAGCTGGCTATGACTATCCCAGCATCAGACACTTTCTATTTGTCTTGTCTGCTGTAATGGGACTAATCAACGTAATGAGACAGGGTAGCTTTTTGCTAACTAGCTTTAACGTTGGGATAGGTTAGTCTATGTACTGTATAGTTTTTCAAAACTCCAAACATGATTGCACTCCAAACATGATTGCAGGTAGCATTTTCATATTAATATACTTGCCCTTGTGCACAATCTAATGCCATACTATACATCACGAAGAACTTGAAATAATTAAATGTTACCTAACGTTTGACCATGAATCATAAAAAATGCTGCGTGCAGCTAACGTTAACACGTTTTATAGTACTGTGTCTTCACATGGCTTCAGCGACGTTATTGTCTTATATTGCCACCTGGTCTTATATATACAGCTCTGGAAAAAATTGAGACCACTGCAGCTTTTTCTTTCCTTTTCAAAAAAGTTGAAAATGAAAGTTTTGAGTGATGAACAGAAGCGTTCAATTTGCAGTGGTCCTCACTCAAAACCTTCCTTTTTGACTTTTTTGGGAAGGAAAGAAAAAGGTGCAGTGGTCTCTTAATTTTTTCTGGAGCTGTATTTACACAGTTACGAAAATGTCGAGGTGATTTACGCCTACACGAAACACAGACCTTATTTGAAGTGGTTTTAAAAATTCCCAATGGAAAAAATGAATGATGTAATGGCAGAAAGAGATGCTTTTCCAGATGCGCTGCTGGGTTTTATGGGTATTATGAAGATTACGATTCATACTTTTTCAGTCTATAACCAGGATGAGTTTAGACTAGTAGTACAGATGCCATCTTGAGATCTTTTGAAAAGCCTTCTCTGATGGTGCAAGCTCGTCGCTTTCGTTTTCCAAATTGGACTTGGTGAGTAGGGTGGTTGTTTTAAACACAGAGATTAAACAAAAGAGAAATTGTTTATAATTTCACTTTTTTGGTTGAGTTCTATGAATACATGCCACTGTCGTGTCACCTTCTGGAATATATTGCATTTGATTTGAATTGACCTCTGGTTTAGACATAACAGTTTAAATATGTTAATATGCTGTATGTTCTTGGTCAGCCTGGGATTTGCCTCAATGGTCATTTGTATTATTGTTATTTACCCATTGATTTTTAATCATATAATTTGTAAATGCCTCACGTTTACCACAACTGTCTTTCTCATATAAGTATGTAAAGAAACAATTTAAAATAATAAAAATAAGAAAGAAAAAGAAAAAATGAAGTAAGGGACTGGCAGTTCTGGCATCAAGAGCTGTCTACTATTTGAAAGGATGTAACATTCCCTTTGTCCGTTCCCTTACCTACCCTACTCTTTATTTTCTCTTCACATACCACAATATGGGTTAAATGTATAAACCTGTAGTTTATATGTCCTGCATATGTGCTTCACAAATTAAGTTAGCCAAGGTCATACAGTATCGACAGGTAATTTATTGTGGTACTTTGAAGATTGTGGCATAATATTTTTTGCCATGATATAGTGTGAAAAAATGGTAAATGAGAACTAGGTTAAGATTAACTTCAAATAAGTATTTTACACTGTATTATTTAAAATTAGGTGTTCATTCTACATGATCATTTATTTGTGTCTAGAATGCAATGATATTCTGTCACTTTGCATCTGGCAAAGAGTGCACATTGCTCTAGGTTCGGGACATGAAATGGATAAAATCAGCAGTCGTTGTCAATTACTGGACAAGTCAGATATGCAACTCAGTTAAACCCTGCGGGTCATGCATAATACTATCAATACTTCATTCTCAAACAGTCTGTCCCTTGTTCCGCTTCATGCTTCCCTGCAAAAGTCCTATGTTGGTCATCAGTTGGGCACCATGCTGTGTGTTGACAAAGCGGGCTATTTATACTTACTTTATCAGTATGTTTTTGTTTGCAGCGCAATGGGTGACAGTAAATTGATTCCATGCTCAAATGTAATTCACAATATTCTATCCAACTAGTTAAGAACAGTTAATTGTACTGTTCATTATTATGGCTTTAATATTGAAACTACGTGTGTTTCGGAAAGTGCACTCACTTCTGGACACTGTTAGTGAAAAGACAGTGAAGAATGTTTAAGGAAGGCAATGGTACATCAAGTCAAAATTATAATCGAGTTTGTAAATGCTGTGTGATAGATCCATGCCTTTTTGCAAGCACAAAAATAATGATAAAAATAATGTGCTTAAAATAAGCACATTATTTTAAGGTATACTGATTCGAATCCTTTATAGCATTTGACTGCTGAAGAAAATCCAAAACTAAGTCTCATATGCATATCGGTCATAACCTGTAATACAGGTTGATGTATTGTTCCTTGAAAAAGGAAAACAATTCTATTGTTCCCTGAAAAATATAATGCCCACTTGCTGGCATCAAATTCAAAATGGTCATGTATTTTTCCAAAAACAATAAAATTTCTCAGTTACAACATTTGATATGTCGTCTTTGTACTATTTTCAATTTTTATCTGCATTTTACGCACCATTCCAACTTTTTGGGAAACGGGGTTGTAGTTTCGGTTTTTGTTACCTTTTAGTTCCTCTTTTCTCCCTGTGCCTGTGTTCTGCCTCCTGTTTCAATGTTAAACTAACAATACGATATTTTCATGATACTTAGGTCACAATACGATAATATTGCAAGTCTTTGCAAATGATTGACTGTTGTGATTCGATTTTGCAATATATTGTGAATCATTTTTTACTTTTTTGTTTGTAATACATATTTTTCATTGATAATCATACAAATAATGAGAAAAATTGCAAAAATGCACTATACCTCATAATAAAAACATTTTTTTCAAATGTCATTTAAAACACGTGTTTCTGCAAGATGAGTAATATGAACAGTGTTCATTGAATATATCTGAGGGGAGCTCTTGTGCTACTTAGAAACAGTTACTTGGATGCAGTTATTGAAAAAATAGCAGCAAATAAGAAAATAAAATATTAAATAAAAAGTCTGTTTTATTCATTCAAATAATAAAATATTAAATAAAAATGTTTAAAAATGATACCATAAATTACGCAAATAATGCATATACTGTGTATTGTTTGCTATATAATTTCTTGTGATATATTGCTGCTCAATTTGCAACCAAATTTTGTGTCCTGAGTCTAAAGCAACATAGATCATATATTTACAGCTGCCCCAGAAAGGAGGTTACGTCTGTGAGAGAGGTCTTCCGTTGACATGTGCTTACCTGAATCTGACTACTGATAGCAATTTGATGTCTTCGCTTGCAGTTGCATTTTAAACACAAACTTACATTGAAAAACCACCACGCATTTGAACAAAACTATGTATATACCCAGACAAATTCAATTCAGGAGTTTTTTAGGTAAAAATTTTCTTGCTTTGAAAATTACTCATTCAACGCTACACTCTGATAGGCTACAGTACATTGCACACATTGTTGCCATTGCTGTGCGTGGTGGAACTGCTAATGAACTAAATAGAAATACTTTGAAAACATCAATGATAGATTTTTTGTGGCCTATAAATCACAACTTCTGATTGCATATTCTCATATGTCAGAGTATATTTGTTCCAAAAAATGAGTAAAACACTTGCGCTGTATCCACAACCTTCATACATTTATATGGCGTGTTGAACCATTTCTCTCATTTCACCGGGACAAAAGGAAGGTGTGCTAACTTCTGACCAATCACAATATGCGAAACGAAAGATTGAAAATAAATAATTTGCACAAACTGCCAAAATCCCCACTTTCAAAACACAACCCCCCCACCCCCCCAAATGAACCAAATTTTCTAAATCTTTTCAGGGGGTTGGGTTTCGATGGGAAGTACCTCCCAGCTTTGGTGTTATTCAATAATGTTGCTCATCACTGCCAGCACGGTCAAAGACATTCCTAAACGCAGCACAAAAAACCCAAGAAAGTTTTTAAACACTTGTTTCAGGGAACTGTCACCAAGTACGGCAAAGACAATGAGAACACAAAGTGATTCATTTAGAATTTAAGGCACTTTCAACCAGCATGGCTACCACAGAATTCTAAAACAATATGCCATTCCGTCTGGTTTGCAAAACTTGAGAAGTATCAGTCAGGATGGATACGGAGAGAGCAATTGTCTGTGGCCACCACCTGCAAAACCATTCCCTTTTTGGTGGTTGTCTTGCTGTTGCCTCTCCAGTGCACCTGTTGTCGCTTTCATTTGCACCAAAACTGGTAACATTGATTCACAATCGCTTATGCTTCCAAACTGGACAGATTGATATCCCTGATGTTTAATTGAATTGGGGTTATACTGTGATAATTACATGTTCCTTTAATTTTTTTGAGCAGTGTATTTGTCCTCTTGGTCAGTTGTGCACTGGAGCCTCCCACTCCTCTTTCCATCCTGGTTAGAGCCAGTTTGTGCTGTTCGGTGAAGGGAGTACTACACATCATTGTACGAGATCTTCAGTTTCTTGGCAGTTTCTCGCATGGACTAGCATTTCTCAGAACAAGAATAGACAGCCATTTTGAGCCTGTTATTGAACCCAATAACGCTGATGCTGAAGAAACTGGACAAGTCTTAAAGCTGAAGTACGTACGTTTTTTTCATTAACACATCACTATTCTATTTATCTGGATCATGGATGAATTCCTACCAAATCAGATGGTCCCAGGCCCGCATCTGAAAAACCTCTGTATACCGTGTATTGCTCCTAAGGAAAAAAGTGTTCGGCTCTCGCAGTGGCGGGAAATGTTATCCTGCACACAGTAAGTGATGCGTTTGATGTATCAAACAAAGAGCTGAGGCTGGACAAAATTAGGAAGTGGCTACTCTTATTTTGTGTATCAAGCAGCGAGAGACGCTAGCCAATTTTAGAAAAAAATTGAAGAAGTTCAGAATGTAACCGTACCTAAGAAAATACGGTTTGGATCAAAAAAGCAAATCTGGTCAAAAAGAGGCAGATAGACGCTGTGAACATTGGTGCAGCTGCCTATCCATGATGGATGGAACTCATGGAGCAAAATGCAAAAAACTGACGCTGATGTGGCAATTCTTCTGTTAAATAAGTGAAGTTAGCTAAAACGCTAGCTACCTAGCTAACCTCTTACTGTTGTTAGTAATTGGCTATAACTAATTACCAGGCAAAAACGATTGGCCAATTTGGTTAACTAGCTAACTTTCTGTGGATGAAGAGGCGAGCTGCTGTCTACATGCTGTTTGCTTTGTTTACTAGCCCAGCTAGTAGTACTGTAATCGGAAAACATTACCAGGGCAAGTTTAGACTAGTAGCTGGCTATTCTCATGTTTCCTATGTACTGTATGCTACATCAGATACATTTCGGCAGCTCGCTGCCTGTAGCCGTCTGTTCATGCTGTTTGCTTTGTTTACTAGCCCAGCTAGTAGTACTGTAATCAGAAAACATTACCAGGGTGTGTTTAGACTAGTAGCTGGCTATTCTCACGTTTCTTATGTATGCTACATCAGATACACTTTCCTTGAATTAATTTTAGTATATAATTAAAATAATCGTATGCAAACTCACCTGGTCGATTAAGAGTTTTTTTTAGATGAGCTGAATAAAGTGAACAGATAACATGTGGGCCTTTAAGAGTGAACTGACGTCACACCAGCGACTGCCGAGATTTCTGGGAAAATGAGGCGTAAAACTTCCTGTTTTGAAAGTTATCTCCTTCAGCTTTAAGGCCAGTTTTATTGCTTCTTTAATCAGCACAGTAGTTTTCAGCAATGCTAACATAATTGAAAAAAGGGTTTTGTAATGACCAATCTGCCTTTAAAATGATAAACTTGGATTAGCAAACACAACGTGCTATTGGAACACAGGAGTGATGGTTGGTGATAATAGGCCTCTGGGCCTCTACACCTATGTAGATATTTTATCAGCCGTTTCCAGCTACAAAAGTAATTTACAACATTAACATTGTCTACACTGTATTTTTGATCAATTTGATGTTATTTTATTGGACAAAAAATGAGCTATTCTTTTCAAGCTAAGGACATTTCTAAGTGACCCCAAACTTTTGAACAGTAGTGTATGCTTCTAAATGGGCACCTAACAGTCTCATGGTTTTTCATATTTCCCAAAACGTGGCTATAAAAAGTCTTCTCTTGACAGACATCGTTGAAATCACAAATTCCACAATCCAATCGTTGGCCAGGTAGCTATGTCAGAATGAAACGTTAAAATTACTAAATATTTAATTCGGTCATAACAACAATAATTCGGTCAGAACAACACATCTAATGACCCCAGAGTTATGTTGAACATTTTAGCTAGTTACCAACATTGTGTTAGTTAATGTTAGCTAGCTTAATGTTAATAGATAGTGGCCATACCCATCACACTTCAATACAGTACCAACTAGCTAGTAACTACTGTAGTGAAAGGGATAGTTCGTTCTAAGTGCATATTTGGGTGAAATTACACTTACCTTGAGTTGTTTTTGAAGGCCCATGGAGTAATTTTCAATACAAGCCATTATTCACATCTGTCCCAGCCTGGAATTAGCATTATAATCACTGTCCAAATTCATGAATTGAAACTGCGTCCCGAGCAGCAAAAGCTGTGTTGCAAGCAGAAACAAAGTAAAAAAACATCAGTTTTGATAGCAACTGCAGGAGACCACTCAAACAATTATTGATCCCACTTTAAGTAGAATCTTATGAAGATTTTATAATGCCTATATGAGTACTGATATCTATACTTTATATCATACTTTGTAAAGACTTATAATGTGTAATAACTGATATAAGCATAATCTTTTTTATGTTTATAAATCCTTTGCAGAGCATGAAATGTGATTATAAATAGTTAGTGACCTATTTATGTTGTGCATATTTGTGCCTCTTTTAATGCTTTATTAAGCCTTCATGAGATTCAATTTAAATACTGACTACTGTATATTTTACAGGTGTAAGATCTTACTTTGGCTAGTTTTACAGCAGAAAAAATCCTGCAACATTAGGATATCTGAATTATGTGGATTATAATCAGTTTAAAAAATTGTTTGGTCCAAGTCTGACATTTTGTAATATAATAATGTGGACCCTCACAGCAGTGGATTCTTGTCAAATGGCTCCGATATTATACCAACGAAAAAATGTAGTTACATTTAAATTGCTTATAGTGTTGTACATATTTTAAAAAAGCATATCACATTTAGAATTAACTAATAAACTTCTTGTGAAGTATAGTATTCTGAATCAGTCTTGGCCGTAGAAATTGCAAGAATGACAGAATGTACTGTAGCATACGCCCTACTATTGATTTCAGGTCCATGGCACCCTTCACAGCCAGAAACCTAAGCAATAAGTACAAACGTATTAGAAATTACCATTCAAATACTCCCCTCACCCAGACCTTATAGTTTATGTCAGTCTACTAAGGCCATGTCAGATTTTCAATAAGTTTATACATCATTAATTCACCGACCACTTTGTTAGGTATGTATGTATTAAGTATCTGCTTGTTAACACAAGTAACCACACAGCGAATCATGTTGCTGTAATTCAATATGTTAAGCGCACATGGTCAATGTTTATGTGTTTGACCAAACATTATAATAGGGATGATACATGATCTAAATGACTAACCATGGGAAGTAGGTAAAATTGTTGGTGATGTGATAGTTCCCACATGTTAGAAACAGCTGACCTAATGTGATATTCACCATACATTCTCTAGAGTTTACAGTGAATGGTGCAATAAAAACACCCATTAGCTGCAGTTGTTTGTTAAATAGAGGTCAGAGGAGAATGGCCAAACTTGTTCAAGCTGACAGAATGGCCACAAATAACCACTCTTTACAATACTGGTGGGCAGTTGGGCATCTCTGAATGCACAACTTGTTGAACCTTAAAGCAGAAGGAGCCAAAAGGGGGTCCTACCTCACTCTAGATAGGTATACCTAATAAACACTCAATCACAGGGTCAAAGCTGAATGTCTATTTCCCTTCCAAGATGAAGGCTAAATAAAATAGATTGAGTAAACTTACAAATCTCTCCTGGAACTCATGTTCTGGCTCAGTCTGCTCTAAAGCAGCTCCAGATCTGGAAAAAATAAAGAGCAGTTAATCACTGCCACATTGAGACAAATCCAGCATAGCGAGTGCATACACTTTTGCTGGACCTTGTAAGAGGAGCCGGCCAAGAAGAGTGAATGTCTCTGACTGAATGACTGACTGACAGACTAACTACCAATTGTTAAATAACGTAGTGGTTAGAGAAGCAGACTGCCACCCAGTAGACTGGTTATCCATTATGGCCAGGGAAAAGAAAGATAAATTGAGGATTAGCTGGCTTCAAGCATCAGTATCTACATACAGGTGCTTCTCAAAAAATGTAAAAATCATTGAAAAGTTTATTTTTTTCCGTAATTCAAATCAAAAAGTGACACCTTCATAAATTATAGATTCATTACACATGAAGTGAAACATTTCAAGCCTTTTTTTTCGATATTGATGATTACGGCTTCCAGCTCATGGAAATCAAAAATCCAGTATCTCAAAATATTAGAATAAAAAATTTATAATGCAGAGATGTCGACCTGAGAAGAGCTCTAATCAACTAATTAACTCAAAACACATTTAAAGATTTCCTAAGTATATTAATGTATGCACTTGTTAGATATCAGCCGTTTCGTATAGTGGTTGAAATAATAGTCACGTACCCGGTCGTCAAGGGAGAGAGTAATTCAATTATTTATTGCAGCATTTGATAGTCCATTGTTCATGATGTTACAGACTCGATGTAATCTCACTCAGCCCATTGGCTAATCACTGTCGCGCTTTGACTGAACGTGACTTCCTGTGTATTAGGGGTGCGATGGTACGCCTAACCCAAGGTACGGTACGTGTTGTGGTTCGAGGGTCACGGTACGGTATGTTTTCGGTACAGAGGAAAACATTGATAGCTCCGGTGACATTGATAGTGGGATGATGTCGGCGTAAATGCGTTAGCATGTTCGAAGTGTTAGCAGCGGCATACGTAACTTTTGTTGAGCAGTGGCGACATACAGTTTATTTTTTGTCAACAATTCTCTGTCTATCCTTTGTGTAGTCCACTGGGAATCCAAAATGCTGCCAAACTGGAAATTTAAATGAAGCTGGAGGATTTTGCAATATTGATTCATCACCACCACTCGCCATTGTACATTTGGCTGTGTTCTGCGTTAGGCTCACTAAGCTGGAAAAGTTACAACAAATGCCTACATGAATTACGACATGTGCAATGACTCTTATTTAATCAGAATAACTATATACAGAATATATTCATATCAGTCTGGTTTATTGAAGAGTCATTCAACATACAGTAGCTATTTATTTATTTTGTATTTAATTCATGTATTCGGGTTCTTGTGCGAACTGTGAATAGCACCCCGTACCGTACGGTACGGTACGGTTATGAATACGTGTACCGTTGCAGCCCTACTGTGTATGGATAAACAGATGTTCTGTTGTAAACTAAACATATACTTCAACACTCCCCCCATCACATGTAAGAAAAAAACATTACATGTTTGATAAAAAATTAAAAGAAAAATTCAATTCCTAATGAAAAGAAAAGGTCCATACCCATATGTTACAAATGACTAAGATAAAAACAACAAAAAAGGAATATCTGACCATGAGGTCTTATTCTTCCTCAAATGAAAACTAATGTAAACAAGACACAATTGACACCCCCCACTCTGACACATAACTCAATATATGACAGTCATCAATCCCTCCCCCACCTCAGATTATAAGGGTCGAGAAACATTTTGATGTCAACAGTCTACTATCAGTGTTAACAGTGTTCAGCAGAAAATCAGACTCAACATAGCATCATGATTAAACATTCTCCCAAAGTCCATTGAACAATCAAAATCCCCCCTTGCCTGTATCATGATTCATGCTACAATATCATACAAAAGACTCATGCATATCCTGCTGTATCTGTGAAAAAGTCTACCTTTAAATAGGGAAAGATTCTACCTTTAATAGGGAACAATTCTACCTTTAATAGGGAAGGATTCACTATCCAAACATACCATGATAGCCGTCGTAATGTCGATCATTAAGCATCATCACAAAATACATTGAAGTCCAATATTGGGATTGTCATCGTACTGAGTTTCCCACCTGTCTTGCAAGAAACAAACTTTCATACATATGAAATAACCATATCAGTTCATTTAGGAAAATCTTAGATTGTAAGGAATGACGTTAGTTTCCAATCAAGTGTCCTGTAGTTCTTGTCTTCAGTCTTCTCTGTCTTGTATCAGTGATGTAAAGTTATTGCAGTCAGTGTGATGTAGACCCAGCAAATTGCTTGGCTGTCCTAACAAGTCAGTGTAGGTGTGCAGTGGAGTAGTGAGTTTCCAACACTTCACTAATTCAAGATTAGCACCACAACAGTGTCTTCCACTGTGTTGGGACCATGTGACCTTTCCAGTCAACTGACCCGTGGTACTCTGACCTGCAGTACTCTGTCCTTCAGGACTTCAGATGGATTCTCATCTCGCTGTCGATGATTCATCTAGAAATGGTGTGTGAAGCCAAGTGATCTGACCCTGGCATCATGCCATGTGACTGGTCAGCAAGATTTGGAACAGATTCGACCAGTGTGGTTGTAGAAATCCTTCTTGAACATGTTGCTGTTACTCACACAGTTGTCTGTATCCAGTCGGTAACGTGATGTATCATCAGAAAAGGGGTTGTGATGTCCCGATTTGTTGAAAGTATAACTGGAAAACAATGATTAATGTGGTTCAACAGTCCAAACTACCATCCACTGGGTTTTGTTCCGTCAACTCCCAATAATGAAGACAATATATCAGTCCTGAAAACTTGTGTATCTCAAAAGTTCAATAGAGTGAAGCTTACACCCTATTAAGGCAAGTCTCCATAATAGTCTATGTCAAATTTCCTTTTCCATCCAGAACTGGCTTGGTTGATGTTTGATTCCTTGAGGTATATTTATGCCCGATAGCTACTAGCAGTGGAATAAGATTGTCAGACTTGACTTTGCTTAGCCAAATCAGAAATGGTTAGATCTATTCTATTCAACCATTAAAATGTTAGACCTTAAAATCAAACAAACAATTTCCTAAATAAACAAATTAAAAACAAATCCTGTGAATGGAAGATGTGAAACATAACAGATGCCAATGCTCCGTTATAACTATGCAAAGAGGAAAAACTCAATTTTTCATGTAACTCCTTGTAAGTACCAACTTAATTTACTTTGAACTCTCAGTTCAGCTTTTTCCAATCATAATCAATTATCATATCATACATCCCCCCTGCTTTCACTTCATTAAGTCAATGGAATGTGACACCATGAGTGAAAGCAGAACAATGACAAATACGGCCACAGGAGGTACCATCCTGAACCCGCACTGGCCATCATTTTAGGACGGACATGAAAAATAGATAATTGGTAGTAGGGATGGATCTAGAATCCATTCGATAAGGAGTTGCATACTGTATCTTCAAGTTTACCACAATCAAAGACATCAATGAGCAACACGGTTGCTTGTGCGAAGGAATTATAAACCTATTTAACCTATTGACAAATCTGTCTTACATAGCTCAACAGCTCTCAAATTTGACATTACCTCAGTACCTTCCCACAGTTCTGCGAAATTGGCTATAATGCATTTATAAAACTCCTGTAGTTTCTTGGCACATGCCTGACAAAATGATCGGTTTGCCCACTAGGGAAAAGCTGCTCAACTAAATTGTAGGAGAGAAAACTCCAGCCCAAGATCCAGTGGTTTACCTACTGCAACCAACGCGGGCGAATTTAACAGCACCCAAATTTAGCATTTTCACAGGCAATGGCCAAACTACCTTGTGACAAATAATGTCTTGATAAACCTTCTACATTTAAGGAAATTATCTAACTTTGATTCATTTCTATTTTATTTTTAAATAGGGTTAGCCAAACCCTAAATCACAACCTTCATGCATATTTTGACCACGTCTGTGGTTCTATTGACATTAAGATTGTTCTATCATCAACAGTGTGGCATGACTTTAGGTCTCTACCCTCACTGCAGTTTGTTTCAAAATTGTACATTTCAACGTTAAAGCTATTGAGAGGAAAATAGATTTAGCTTTCACTTAATGTTTGATTATCCCAAAACTGAACATGCTTGTGTTGGAGGCTTACCACAGATGAGGTCACTCTGACTCAAATTTAACCCTTAGTAATAGGCTACCCTGATTTAATGGGAAACGATTGTAGGGGCCTTTCCAGGGGTCTGTGCTCCTTCCCGGAGCCCTTAGCTTTACCCACTTATGCTGAGCCATTAAAAAGGCCAAATGCTTTGTTTAATGTATAAGAAATTTAAGTTTCCACAAATAAAAAATCTGACATTGTCCTCAGACTGTCTGTAGCAAGATTTGTTATGCTTTCAACTTAGCCGATATCCTTTGTTAAGTGAAGTTTCAGATTTATTGTCCTACCCAGCTAATATTGTTGCAGATGTTAAAAAAGTGCTTGTCATAGCTACACAGCAACTCAACGTTAGGGTGGAACTTAAGAAAACTCATAAGAATGGTGATGTTGACAGCAAACAGGTGTATGACGTCACTAAAATCAAGGTACAGTAAGTAATCCAGTTTAGACCTTAAACACTTACTGTACATCAATCTACTCTATTTGTTCATTTGTCAATTTACCATTTTAGAATTTAAATTCCATTAACGAGTATCAGGCATTGATTTTTAAAACACAAGTATTATCTCCGTTATCATTGGTAAACACAAACAAAAAAAAACTACATTATTTAACCAAACTCAATTCAGCATATATGATACAACATCTAATTTTATTGTGGGTAGTAAACTCGCTATGGCTGTATTATCCTCTTCATAGGCTATGACTATGGGATGCAAATTCAGTCCTCATCGGACACAGCACGTTTTCTTAACGTTAAAGACTATCACCATGTGAATTCTTCATTCTAGTACTTTATACAAGGAGAGAGAAAACACTATTTTAACCTTCTGTAAGAAAACCATGAGACTATGTTTTACCAGATTAGAAAATCTTCTTAAATTTATTACTTGATTTAGATTTCCCCACGTGTACTAGCTAACAGCTCAGCACGCTGAAGCAAACTACCATGCGGTGGGCCTGGTAAAGGCCTAACCACATTGTCATGAGACCCCCCCTTAGTGGAAGCCTCATGGAATAAAACATTATCAACGCGATAAATGTGTTTGGCTCAAAATTACATAGTGAACATGACAAAGCACAACAAAACAGGCTAATCCTTGAATACCTAATAAAACATGTTCAAGTATGACAGGACAAAACAGGCTCTCTTGCCTATTAAAACATGCCATTTACCATCAAAGTACTTTTCAAACTACATGTAATATTCAGTTAAATAAACCTGGCTATTGAAGAGGAAAGTGATCAGGTTTCTTTGATAAGTTCCAGCCTCATTTAGTGTTTAGGTACGATACATTTTGGAAACATTTAAGAACTCTTAATCAGTTATTATAAACGCTCTTGTCAGTTCCTTGTATCGTCCATGATTCCGGGGTCCCATGACAGAGACTCCATCTTGTGACTACTGTCGATCGGCCAGGTGGTCAAACAAAATGAATCTTCATCCATTTTGATGGTCTCCTTTGTCTCCTTTCCTGTCTTACGACCGTTGTCCTCTCTCTGCCATTTTAACTTTCTTTTGTCTTTTCTCTTCATATGTACCACATTCTCCATCGGTTCTCCATTCACGACTTCCTCAGAATCCATCTTGTTTAGCCAGAAAACTTTATTGTTCTTTCTGTTTTTAACCTGGATTTGAAAATTGATACGTTTGGGGAACGGATTAAGGAAACGGATCACTGGTTTTATGGGCTCGAGAATCCAGCTCTTTACCAATACTTGTTCTTTTATTTTTGTGGCCAAACACAATAATCTCTGTTTTATCTTGGTTTAACTGTAGACAATTTTGGTTCATTCAGGTATTTATGTGCTCTATACAGTGACACAGTGAGTCTATTGAGCTGTTGTCATACGGTTCGAGAGCCATATTTGTTTGAGTATCATCGGCATAGCTGTGGTAGTTAATGTTGTTGTTCTGTAGAATTTGGCCCAAAGGTAGCATATAGAGATTGAACAGAAGCGATCCGAGAACTGATCCCTGGGGAACTCCACGTGTCTTAGCCACCCTATCAGATTCATGATTACCAATGGTGACAAAGTAACTCCGGCCATCTAGATAAGATCTGAACCAATCAAGGACTGTCCTGGAGAGTCCTACCCAATTTTCCAGTCTGTCTATAAGTGTTCTATGATCTACAGTGTCAAATGCTGCACTGAGATCTAATAGAACCAGAACTGTTATTTTATCAGAATCAGTATTCAGCCGTATATCATTTAAAACTTTAATCAGGGCCGTTTCAGTACTGTGGTGAGGTCGGAAGCCTGACTGAAATTTGACTTAGAGACCACTTGAGGTCACAAAATTGCTGAGTTGATTGAAGACAACCTTGTCAATGATCTTGACTATGAAAGGAAGATTTGATACAGGTCTATAGTTGTTCAATATAGATGCATCCAGTGTTTTTAGAGACGTTGGGAAAATGCCTGATTGCAGAGAGCTATTAACTATTTGCTGTAGGTCCATTGTTATAAAGTTAAAAATTAAAAGTTTTTAAAAAGTTAAAAGTTTTTAAAAAGTCTGATGGCAGTGTGTTGAGACAACATGTGGAAGCTTTAAGATGTCGAACTGTTTCTTCTAGGGATTTTTGTTCAGTTGTATTAAATTGCGACATAATATCAAATCAACCAATCAAATTTATTTATAAAGCCCTTTTTACATCAGCAGTTGTCACAAAGTGCTTTTACAAAACAATACAATAATAACAATAACAATAATAACCAAGTTATGTCTTGGTGGTCGTAGTGACGGTACAGTGTCCTTGTTAGACTGTGTAGTTCTGATGGTCTGTCTAATACTTTTTTCACTAAAGAAACACGCAAATTCATTACATTTCACAGTGGACATGAGTTCAGATGCTATCTGCTTTATTGGGTTTGTAAGCTTGCCGACCATGACAAATAGAGTGCGGGTATTGTTGATATTCTTGTTGATCATTCCCGATAAATGTTGCTGTCTGGCCCTGCGTAACTCATTGTTGAAACTACCAAGGCTTTGTTTATAGATGTCATAGTGAATTTGAAGTTTAGTTTTCCTCCACTTACGTTCCGCTTTCCTACATTCTCTTTTCAGGGCACTTACCATCATGGTGGTTCTCCATGGTGTTTTCTGTTTGCTCATAGTTTTCTTTACCTTTACTGGTGCAACACGATCCATGACATTCAATATTTTGGCATTAAAATTCAACACACTCAATATTTGTTTGGGGCTCCTTTTGCATGAATGACTGCATCAATGCGGCGTGGCATGGAGGCAATCAGCCTGTGGCACTGCTGAGGTGTTATGGAAGCCCTGGTTGCTTTGATAGCGGCCTACAGCTCGTCTGTGTTGTTGGGTCTGGTGTATCTAATTTTCCTCTTTACAATTCCCCATAGATTCTTTAAGGGGTTAAGGTCAGGCGAGTTGGCTGGCCAAGCAAGCACAGTAATACCATGGGCAGCAAACCAGTTACCAGTCGTTTTGGCACTGTGGGCAGGTGCCAAGTCCTGCTGGAAAGGAAATCAGCATCTCCATAAAGCTTGTCAGCAGATGGAAGCATGAAGTGCTCTAAAATTTCCTGAAGTTCACGACCATCCACTGTTGGTTTTTGGCCTTGTCCCTTGCACACAGAGATTTCTCCAAATTCTCTGAATATTTTAATGATATTATGTCCCGTAGATTGAGATCCCAAAACTGCAATTTTACATTGAGAAACGTTATCTTTAAATTGTTGCTCTATTTGCTCATGCTGTCTTTCACAGTGGTTTACACAGAGTGGTGAACCCCTCCCCATCCTCACTTCTGACAGACCCATCCTCTCTGGAATGATCTTTTAATACTCAGTCATGTTACTGACCTGTTGCCAATTGACCAAATTAGTTGTGTGATATTCCACCAAGTTTTGTTTTTTAGCATTACTATTAGATAACTTTTCCAGTCTTTTGTTGCCTCTGTCCCAACTATTTTGAAATGTGTTGCTGGCATCAAAGTCAAAGTGGGCATATTTTTAAATAAACAATAACCTTTCTCTGTTTCAACATTTAACATGTTGTCTTTGTACTATTTTCTATTGACTTTAGGGTTTTAATGATTTGCACATCATTGCATTGTTTTTATTTTCATTTTACGCTGCATCCCACCTTTTTTGGAAACGGGGTTGTACATTAAACCAAGCAAACAAACCAAAAGAAAAATATAGCCATCTTTGGAGGCAGAAAATTCACCACAAATGCGGTCCTGTTTACAGGCCTTTCAAATGCAGAGCTAAAAAAAAGTATGGAACGCCGTTTGGGTCTTTGCATCAAAATGAATGTGTTAAATAATAATAATAGTAACTTTATTTGTATAGTACTTTTCAAGTACAATTACACAAAGTGCTTTACTCACAATACAAATAGAAATACATTAAAATAATAATAAAATATAAAAACATATTTAAAAAAGGTAAAGGAAGTAAAAAGAATAAACAGAATATAAAATCACAAAGATAAAATATTATTGAAAGCCATGTTATTAAAATGAGTTTTTAGGTAAGTTATAAAAGAATGCACTGACGTAGAATCTCTGACATTCTGTGGTAGGCTGTTCCAGAGCCTAGGGGCCCGTATAGCAAAGGCCCAGTTCCCTTTAGTTTTCAGTCTAGATTCCGGAACTGCCAGAAATACTTTTTCCGTGGATCTGAGAGGCCTAACTGTGCAGTAAGGGTTGAGCATTTCACTAATGTAATCAGGTGCCAGACCATGTAGTGCCTTAAAAGTGATAAGTAGAATTTTAAAATCTACTTTAAAATTCATCGGTAACCAATGTAGAGCAGCCAACACTGCGGTTGTATGAGACCTTGATTTAGTCCTTGTAAGAAGTCTGGCAGCTGAATTCTGTGCAACCTTGAGTTTACCTAGGGACTTTTTGTTGAGGCATGTAAACAAAGTATTACAGTAGTCTAGGTGAGATGAAATGAAAGCATGTATAATTTTCTCAGTGTCCTCAAAAGATAAAACTGTCAGCACTGAAAGGAACCCAAATGCAGATCTGATGAGTGAAGTGCAACCAACAAGTTTATTTTGAGTGGGGAAGATAGGGGAAGGAGAGGGGTAGATTCGAGGGCAGGAGCAGGTGCAGAGTAGTCGTGGGCAAGCAGGGGGGTCGGTACACGGGCTGGCGGCAGAGGTACAGGCAGGTAGTAGGCAGAGTAGTGGTGGACGTGCTGGAGGTCGATACACAGGCTGGCGGCAGAGGTACAGGCAGGGAGTAGGCAGATTAGTCGTAGGCAGGCAGGAGGTCGATACACGAACTGGTGATGGTCGTCAGGTGGACTCCTAAATCACAGGAAGACAAGGTAAGTACAGACTGAATAGCAAGCGTATATCCGGATTTCGTTTGGCTAGAGCAACGTAACACATACGAATGAGGATCAACGATCCGGCAGGGACGGGTCGTCAGGGCTCCTCAGAAATACAGCCGGTGATGAGCCAAGCGGGAACAGGTGATAGGTAATAGGGAGCAGCTGGTACCGGCTCTACTCCAAGGAGTGACGCCACGCCCCCTAATTCGTTGCCCCGACAACCGGGAGAAACCAAAACAAGGCACCTCAAGGGAGGGAGGACGTGACAAAAACTGATCTTATTTTGCCAATGTTTCTAAGTTGGTAAAAGCATGACTGCACCAGTTTTTTTGTGTTATATTCAAATTGTTAGTCTGGATCAAAGAAAACTCCCAGATTTCTGGCCACAGGCACAATACATTTTGCTAGTGATACTACAACCAACTGAACATAGTCCGAAATAGATGGGGGGCCAGTAATTAAAACTTCGGTTTTATCAGTGTTGTACTGAAGAAAATTATTGGACATCCAGTTTGTAACATCTTCAAGGCAATTATGCAGAACACATAACATGCTCAAATCATTTGGCTTAACCAACAATTACAACGAAACAATGAAAAGAAATGTCATGCTGCCGAATTATACTACCTAATGGAAGCATATATAGAGAAAACAGTATTAGTAAAGTAAACAGGATGGAACCCTGCGGAACACCACATATGACAGGAACAAAGGAAGTCATATAATTGTTAATGGACACTACAAATGCTCTATTTGACAAATATGACTTGAACCAGTCTATTGCAATCCCAGAGATCCCAACCCAATTTCTAAGTCTGTCAATTAAATTGTTGTGGTCTATGGTGTTGAAGGCTGCGCTAGGATCCAGTAACAACATGATTGAACATTCTCCGGAGTCAGCATTCAACAAAAAGTCATTTGTAACCTTAACAAGAGCCGTTTCAGTACAGTGCTTCTGACGAAAGCCTGACTGGAATTTCTCAAAAATAAGATTGTGTTCCACCACCTGTAAAAGTTGCTTTGCTACAACTTTCTCTAAATTTTTGGATAAGAAGGGCAGCTTGGAAATTGGCCTGTAGTTATTAAAAAGCCTCTTGTAAGAAGAGGCTGAACACATTCTGACTTAAAATAGTCAGGTACACAACCTGTGTGGAGAGAACTGCTTATAATGGAGAGTAGATCAGGGCCTACTGTTCCAATAATTTCTTTAAGCAGTCTGGGAGGTATAATGTCTAGATCAGGGGTGTCCAAACCATTCCACGGAGGGCCGTGTGTCTGCAGGTTTTCGCTATGTCCTTGTACTTGATTGACTAATTAGGTTACTAATTGGTTAGTTTCTACCCTCACCTGGTTGTTTAGGTGTGAACTGGGAAAACCAAAAACCCGCAGACACACGGCCCTCTGTGGAATGGTTTGGACACCCCTGGTCTAGAGGGAAAAAGGAGGGTTTTAGATGAGATGTAATATCTAAAAGGTCATCTAAAACAACTGGAGTAAAAGAGTTAAATAAGTTTAGACGGGGTAAGGAACTTCAATACGGGGCAGAGTTTGGTTTATCATAGATCTAATATTATCAATTTTCTGATTAAAAAAGGTTAAGAACTTTTCACAGTCTGCAGCAGTTGAGGCCATGGCCCCGACTGGTGCTGGATTGACAACACGGTCAATAGTTCTAAATAGGAAATTTGGGTTATGACAGTTTGCTGCAATTAGGTCAGAAAAATACCTAGCCTTCACATCCTTAATTGCCTTATTATAAGATAATAGCAGCTCATTCATATAGTTGTAATGGACATGTAGTTTAGTCATTTTCCATTTTCGTTCTGCTTTTCTACATGTCTTCTTATGGTTTCGTATGTTCTCATCTAACCAAGGGTAAAGTTTTGTTTCATGCCTTGACCTAGATCTATAAGGTGCAATTTCATCAAGAGTGCTTTGACATAGTTTGTTCTATCTGTTTAGTGATACATCAGTACTACATGTGGGATACAGGTTTTCACTATGACTAGGAAAAATAGCTGAACATTTTTAAGCCGTCTGTGAATTAATGATGCGAGAGTGAATATTATGATTTTCCCTTTTGTGGAAAACATTAATCAGGACATAAGATGATCAGACACAAAAATATCTTCCTTTACAAAATAACATTATTTAACACACTGAATAAGCATTTTGACCATTCAGCACTTGAATATGACCTAGCTTGACGTGTTCATTCTTTTTACACGTAGAGATTACACTATCATTCGTAATGCATATGTCACAGTGATTTATCGCTACATATGAAATAATGCCGGGACCATTCTGTTGCACACCTGTCGTTCAGTGATGTGTGGTGAGGTCTAAGTCAGGGAAGGCAACAAGAAATACGCTAAAATCTACTCACTACCTAGATTGAACTCCCTAGAAAATCTATTTCTATTACGTGTCATTAGATTGGAAGTGTACACGTTTTAATGGGAATGGTACTGTCGTCCCATACGCGTATCTATTGAGACTGCCCTGGACAAATCTTCATGCAAATAAAAATTTTACTTCAATCTCAGCACATTTCCGTAACACATATCACCGGTTTCATCTGCATGACTCGCAAAGTTAGCAACTGAGTGCGCGTGTAGCGGAAGATTGCAAAAGCAAAACATTTTTTCAAAATCTTGTCCGCGGAGCCTATTTCCCACAGATATCCTATCATGTGGCCCTTTACAAAACAACCAATTATGCAAAATATTAGCATGTCTGACAATCCAAAAACTTTAAATGTGAATCCAGTAAACAAATATAGCCTACAAAATCAGAGAGTAGATTAAACAACTTTTGCAGAAAATAGCTAAAAAACTATTTGTAAACATACTTTAATTGAATACAAAATCCATCTTAGGGAAGAAGTCTTGAAGGTACTTGAAGGCTGCCGACTCTATCTAGAGAGTCGGCAGCCTTCAGTTTGGGGACATCCTGGTTTGACACATGGTTCGACGCTAGGTGTCATGTATGGGTATGACGTCCTTACGTTGAGTGTACTAATGGAGGAAGAAAAGTAACTAACGTTCAAACTTTATCTCATCGTCCGTGTGATTTCATTCAAAATCTTTTGTCAAGCTATAACACTAGATTCAAGGGGTTTAAGCATAGATATAGAAAACAAAAGTGTATTTGCTTCGACTACATGTTGAAAAAGCGCTCTAGTCTGATTATGCTGGTACCAATTATTTGCTTTACTTCAAGACCATTTGCGGAGACTGAAATACCATTTAATTGTATTTTGATTCAGGATTAAAATTGTATGAGAACCTACAGCTTGAATATATGTTGTATTTTCTTATAATTTGAAGACTGAAGTGCCTCAAAATGTTTTGGTTACGGTCAAGAATGAGACACTGGTGGTTTAGAAAGCTGCTGAGTGCAGTTATAATACACATACATACATATGCATATATACACATGCAGTCATACTATACCTGCCATAGTCAGTTTTTGTTTGAGTAGCCATTGCTTGGTTATATGTGATAGAGGGCCATCGTTAGGAGGTTGATGTTTATGAATGCTGCTTATTGCAGTGGCAATATTGTTGATCTGAGCTCTACATTTTACAAAGTGAAACAGGACACCCCTTTGCACAAGTTAATAAAGGATTACCATTTATGCATTTTCCATTTTTACATTCAACTTATTACACAAATGTGAACATGCTGTGTAAGGTACATTGTGCGGTGGACCTATGAACAACTACTTCAGTGTCAACTGTTCTGAAGGTGCCTTGTCAAGACCTGTGGGTTGTGCTGTGTTGATCTGACCAGTTTTCATGTAAATAATTGTGATGTTTTCTCCTATCTTTGACTTGCACTGTTCAATTTAACAGCAGTGTTCTAGAAAGTTGAAATTAGTAACTGGAAGTGTTTTCTACAGCGTGAAAGGTAGCAAGTTACACTTTCAGGTCAGGTCAACATCTTTTTACAGAAATATTAATTTATCTGTGGGTGCCTGGAACAAGTGCATTTTATAATTCCAGAGTAATGACGTGATTATGGACTTAAAACATTGTTGGGAGGAATATAGAAGTGTTACATGTCTTGGGATTGATTATCTGAGGTCTAATTTAACCCTTATCCTAAACGTTGATTCAATAGCATAAATTACTAGTAGAACAGGTCCAAAAGAGCACAGACATTATTGAAAGTCAGTTATTGTAGTCCAAAAGCTTAATGTTAATGGCATAACCAAAAAGAAATAGACAGTTACATGATTTGCCAGTTAGACAACTAAACATTTAATCACTCCATCAAATATTCAAAACATTACATTCCAACACTGACAAAACTAAATTGTTACTTTATATACTGTGTATTCAGCTTTGCCCAGATTCTGTAGACTTTGGTTTTATCCTATCATGTTGTATGGCCAGGTGAACACTTCCATAACACTTTCCTGTTTACTCTTGCTGAACAACTGATGTTTCTTGTCTCTTTGTCTCGTCAAACTGTGTTTTCTGGATCTTGTCATTTTTATTGTGTGGAAACCAGCATTAGCTGATGGTTTAAAGACAAAAACGCTTCTTGTTCAAGACGCTTCTTGTTCAAGAAGCGTCTTTAACAAAAACGCTTCTTGTTCTTCCTCTAGATTTAAGGCCTCTCTGTGCATCTGAACAATACCCTCTATTTCCTCATAATTCAGGGGTGAGGACTTGTACCCGGTCTCAGAAAGGCCCATGTTGGCATTTACCCAGGCAACAGCATCCCCCAGGTCAACAACGCATCTTGGTAACTGAAATGAAAGATCAAAACAATCACAAACAAGATGGCCATGACAAAATTATCTCTAAATAAAATTATCTCTAAATTATCTCTAAATAATGACAAAATAGTATATATGAAGCTACAAAATAAATGGATCTTGCCTGCTTGCATATAGTGACAGGTGGATCAGTGTCATCATGCACCTTTAGCTTGTTATAAAGTACTCTAATTAACTAGAGCTGGCTAACATGTAGCCTACCTCGTCGCGTAGCTATCTATCTTTAAATGTAGCTATAACATGATGCGGTCAAAACTCTGTGTCCGCTACTTTAGGTTCATTGGTGAGTTCTCCCAGAAATGTAATTAATCAAAATAGACCATAAACTATAAATAGACTATTCAGGAAACCAATATAATCTACTCGAGAGAATTTATTACCAGCTTGTAGGTGATACAACAGTTGTTACACATAAAGTGTTCAGCAACTTATGACATCGGTGTACAACCACAGTGCAAGACAAAAGTGTATGACAACCAAATACAGTTTGGGAATACTTTTGTAATGATACCACCACCTTCAAGTTACCTCCCCCTGACTTCTCTACTGACCATGGGTGTGTCAAGTGTGGTTTAGGGCCTATCTGACCAGTCTAATTCAGCTCATCCATACCTGCCTAACCTCCATCCTGTGTGTCTGATCACATGCCATCACTGAACTGTCAATACTACACAGATGCTTTTTTAGAGTCTCCAAACAGGTTCTAAGGTCACCCTATCTTGAGCCATGAGTAGATCACTCTGTCTTACAGTATGTTGTCAGGACGTAAAGATTGAAATATGTCCCTAGTTGTTAAGAGTGGCTACTCAATATTAGTCTTGTGATTCTCAGGTCAGTCAATCCAAGTCCAACTATCCTAACTGATGAATCATCAAGATGTATCCTCTCACAAAATGTTCTTGTGACAGAACTGTTTTATAGCTGGTTTGTTCATGTCTAGATAAGTATATTCTAAGACACAGAATAAATTAATTTCACCTAGTATATTATTAGTATATGTAAGTTACATTTGATATGAAAAATAACAAAAACAGTAATGTAACATTTACAAAATCTTCTACAAAGATTTGTTGTGTTTTCTGTGTTTTGTAACTAGCAAGCTATTCGTATCTCAGATTCAAATAAAGAATTTGGTAGATAAGTGATCTTAGTAAACATGTTACCTATCCCTAAATATATAGCTAGAGATTGTCATATGGAAGCACTTACCGAAATCTTCGTCATTGATCCTGTAATTCTTCCTTCATAAACGCATGCACTTAATAAAAAACACTGGACCAATGGCAAATGTCAATGGTCTTAACATAATATTCAGGGGACCCCCATAATAAGTAATGCCTCCGACTTGTGGTCTGCAAATATACCCTTCTCCATATTGTGGCAAACAGTTGTAAATGTTTCAACCGCTGTGTTGAGAAATTTGTGTTTTATCTTCTGTTCCGCTTTTCTAACAGCCCAAAAACTACACTAACCCCAAGCATTAGTGGCACTATCTTAGCTTTTAATTATCTTCAGAGCTAAACAAAGTGGTAGCTAATTCAGCTACCATTTCATCCAGTGATTTTGAGGATGACCAGCTACAAGCAGCCAGTAGCCTAATAGCTAACGTTAGGTATGTAATTACATTGTCGTACCTAGTACTGAAGTATAACCTTACTGTACATTTAGTTAGGTACCTAGCTATTTACCTTATCAGTCTGATCCACCGGCACTTCTTAGCTTCGTTGTTGGGAAACCGGTAAAACGATTTGCAATTACTCACTCCATAGTGATGATTACAACCTGGCACAAAACACTTAACCATGGCTGTGTATTGTTAATATATAACTATGTAGCTTCAAATTCAAAATTCAAATTTTAAAAAAACTTTGTCTATCACATAATGATAGAAAATTGTCTTAGGTTAGGGGCTGACATACAACTTAAAAACAGACACTCATAAAGAACATAGAATTACATTAAAACACAGCAGTTGCATAAATAATTACATAGATAAATACGAGCAGGTGTGCAAAACTGCATTAAAAAGTAATGACAGTCTATTTAGCCTTGTTTAAAATAGATATTGCAGCGGCAGTGAAAGTTCTCTTTTTGGCCAGCGGTGCTCTGAAGCGGCAGCCTGATGGGAGTAACTGAAAGGAGTGGTAAAGTGGGTGAGAAGGGTCCTCAGTGATGGAGTCTGCCTTTCTCTTTACTGCCGAATGTAAAGGTCTGACATTTTGGTTTGAGTGATACCGGTAATTTGGGTTGCATGCCTGATGATTCTTGTGAGCTTTTTCTTGCTTTTCTCTGCAAGGAAGTTGTACCAGGATGTAATGTTGAATGTGAAAACTGATTCAATAAGTGACCGCTATACTGCTGTTAAGATGTCCTGTCTGACATTAAAACCTTTCAGCCTTCTCAAGAGGAACATGCATTGCTGGACCTTTTTGTAGACCCATTCTGCATGTTGTGTGAAGGTCAGGTGGTGGTCGATCTCAGTGCCCAGATATTTAAAGAACTCAACCTGTTTCACCGCCTGCCCCTCCACCCTGAGTGGTCCAGAGAGAGGGTGTGGGGTGTCGGGTATCCCCCCAACAGTACGACAGCTCTTTGGTCTTACTGACATTCAGTTCCAGGGAGCTCTCCTGGAACCAGTGGACCATCCCAGCAAGCAACACGCTGGCGGCCCACCGGCAGCCCACTAGCAGCCCACTAGCTTTTTGATGCTGCAGCCGCTGAGCTTTTCTGCAAAACACTTTTTTTATAGCACACGCCGAGGTCGGGCCACCTGTGGGCTGCTTGCATTACATTGCCTTTCAGCAATACCCTGATCAGCGGCTTGCCAGTGGCTCGACGGCGGCTAGCCGCTTTTTTGCTCTAAACCCAGCGGGATGCCTCCTGCCCCAATATTAGGTTTTATTTATAATAATATGTTTTTTGTCAAATCACAAATGGCAATGAACTGAATTAAATCTAAGCAATTTATTTCAAATTGTGCAAGTACAAGACACATACAAAATACATGTGCATTATACAGCAAGCATACAAAATAAACATGTGCAAATTAATTGAATTCAATTTAAAAAATCAAACAGTGCAAGATGCATGCAAAAAAACATGTGCAATAGACATCTGTCCAGCAAAAGATATAGAAAAATCACAGTATTTAAATGTGAAAAAGTACAAAATAAGCATAATACTAAATAATCAAGGGCTGGAATCCAAATGTTGTGGTTTTGTGCTGGAGCTGTGTCATTCATATTCACGGCAGGTCCCTTGTAAGTCTGCAATGTCTTCTCCTACCTGCACGGTCAGCTGGTGACCTGGTTCTGGACAGCCTCGTCAGTGGCATCCTGGGTGGAAGGATTCTTCCTTATTGCTCCAAAATCATGTCAGACTTAAACTGTAGTAGGTCCAGACCCTCACCCACCATAGTGGTATGCTCCCCAACAACCACCCTCTCCATGCATTTGCATAGGATGGAGGTGAGTGCCACAGGCCTAAAATTGTGCATGGCTGTGTCATTGGGCTTTTTGGGGACAGGGATGATGGTTGTCTCCTTCCATCACCTGGGGACAAAGCTGTTACCAGTGCTAAATTTGTAAATTGGAAGTCATGGAATACATTGGGGCACACGAGAGACATCGATGTTGTTGGCAAACTAACAAAAATAAAGTGCATCAGTAGCACAAATAGCAGTGCTGAGGCTACAAAAGGCTGCATGAACTGGCAACTTTATGAACTCTGCTTCTAGTAAAATGTTTACAGTGCAAAGTAGGGATAGGATGAATGAACGCGAAGCTCTGAAGTACCGTTCAGATTTCCGAGCTCTACTGTTCCAATGCAGTGTACCAGAAGCTTGTTTCAAAGTACAACACCACGTGACCAATGACGTTCGAAGCTTCGGATGTGACAAAATCACCATCGAGTTCCAATTGGGCCCAACAGGTGTCGTTTTCGGAATGGCTGTTTTGAAACTGCGTGCATAAAAGGTTAATGAAGAGAATATAAGAGAATCATTTAGTGTTGGTTAGCTATTATTTGAGAGTCATACAAAAGAGTAGGTAATTTGATAAGTAGACAAGAAAATTAAGAGTGTTGCTTAGCTAGGTTTTTGGAAAGGGTAGTGTTGAAGGAACTGGATTTTGACCGGTTTTAGATTCATTCCAAATAGGCAATGAATTAATGTAAGAAATTAATGTAATTTATGAAGAGAGTATTACAATTACAGTACAAGTATCCGAGATAAAAGTTATCGGGAGATTCAAGAGGTTTGCAAGGGCAAAGAAGCATGTACGTTAGGACCTAAAGAGCTTTCCAAAACTCCACTCTGGTTTATATCCCCTAACTAAAAGTGTGGGGGTTGGTTTACTGACCTAAGGATAACAAAACTAGTCCTGAAGTATAGACCCCCTGATCAATAAGGGACACATTCCAATCTGTTCTGGGGCCATCTCGTAAGACAGAGTGGTGTTATCTTGAGAAGCAAGCAAGCTAAGCAATAACAAGCAAACCTTTTGTCCCCGCATTCACACCTTACGTAAACAAATGTTAACTGTTAACATTCCAATGATTGCCTACTAGGATAGAAATTAAGTACATAGGTATACATGTCTATAATAAATAATGAAGAATCATTGAATGTAAATAAACATAGAATTGAAATTTTTTGGTCTTCAGTCCCCCTTTTTGTCCATAAGCATTCACATTCAAGTAAGATTACTCAGAGGAAAGACAGGTACACGGAGACAGAAACAAAAGCAATGACAACTTAAGAAAAACAATAAGGAGCATAAAGCAGGAAAAGTGAGTTCATAAAAAAAAGATTTGATGATTATGGTAAGCAATGTCATAAACTACTAAAAACCAAAGATCAGCGATCAGTACTATGAGAGTAAAGAAATGAGACATTGTCCTTTAATTCTTTGAGATGTTAAAGATAGTGAAAAAGTTAAATTTTACAGGCTTGTAAATTTAAGAGCAACAAACAACCCCATGAGTTGATTGAAGGTGGCACTGTTTTGTAGAATAAACATGTGGAATGATTTTAAGCCAATAAGACGTTATAGCCAATTTGTCAACTGGCTATAACAGATTTTATACAAATTTTGTCAAGGGCTACCATGATGCCATAAGTCGGAATAAGGCCACCAAATTAAACTAAAACATGGAATAAACAACCTAGGAAACAAGTACATATAATTCTGTATCAGTGGAATAATAGGAGTAGAAGAAACATTATTAGCATCTCTGATCTAGATAGGAAAGGTTTTTAATATGGTCGAGGCACATGAATGACTAGGAATGTATGATGGTGTGAATGCGTGTTGAGAAATCTTCATCGCGGAATGGTCGGAGAACGAAGCAGGGAGGTTGTACAAATAGTCCCTGGAGATATCCAACGAAAGGGTGTAAACTAAGATGATGTTTGGACAGACGAGTCTTGCAGATCCATTGGATGGAGCTGGAGACATTTCTCCTAACCAGTGTTACACCTAAAGTGTAGACAGAGGAGGGCAAAAGAGGAGGGTGGAAAAGAGAAGACAAGGGGCAAACATGAAAAAACTTGCTGTCATAGCTCTCTGACTCCTCTCAGATCCAATTCAGTGTTCATTAAGCCCTGATTAATAGAGAGGGAGGATGACACAAACAACATAGAAATTTGTTACACACTTTAAATATCACATTCATCAGTTACATTATGAGAAACTAAACCTGGAGATTAGTAGAGCAAGCAGGAAAATGTGTTAGTTGAAAATGGTGCTGCCATCGAGTTTGGCCATGTTCAAACTTGACAAGAGCTGAGGTTGACGTCATGTGCATAACTAATAACGGTCGGTCATATTTACATCCTTTTTTTTTAATTCATTTACTTCCCTTTTTAATGTTATGTTACATCCCACGTATATTTTTCCCAGAATATAAAATGTAGAAGATAGCTGATAACTAAAGCTATTTAGGCTATATTCCTTTCTTTCTAGTTGAGACCAAATTGGATTCATGTCATAATCACATTTTTAATAATCACGAATTGTAATAAGATGTCATCAAACGTTTGTGAAGGATTGATCAGGTCCTTCCTGAACGTTAGTATCGTATTGATGGGATACAATATTTCTTTTCTTATTTATTTCATTTCTTATTTAACATTTGTTTACTTGATATGGTTCACTTTTTTCATTACAGACTTAGGGCTCAGTATTCCAATGTCTATTAATTGTTTCATGACTTTTACTTAATTTAGAATTTCTACTATGTCCATTGTAAGTTCCCATAATTTAGCTTATAGTCTAAACCCTATTAGGCCTACTTATGCAAGCCTAATCAGAGCATTAAGCTACATGTATCAATTCTAAAAAATCCATTAACACATTATCTGTCCACGTCAAACTCATGAATAAAATTGACCAACCAACATATCAAAATCTCACATTTAATCAAAATTAAAAATCCTTTTCATATACCTTTTCTTGCCTAACCAACACCGGACCAAATCACTAAAAGACCCACAAAAAAAATTACCACTTGAGTAACTCTCAACAATCAACCTTCTCCTGTCTTCAGAAACATCATACTCTCTCTCCTTTCACATACCACTAGACTACAACCAGCCATACTCTCTATTCTCAATAATCCAACATACTGAAATACTGTTGAATTATTTCTTACACATCTGGACAATATCAAGTCTGAGAGAACGTATTGCATATTAGATTGAACAAAATGTCCAGTCATGTGATATACATTTGGTAACTTAATGTGATGCGTGGAAGGACTCATAACCAAATAATTTAGAGGCCACACCTATCATCCCACTGTACTGCACCCATTCGTTTCCACATCTCCCTATTCTCCATGTGACATGTAGGAAGTACTCAACTATTTAACATTATCCATTAAACATAAGACTATGTCTCTTTGGATAAAGGGTATGCAACCAGTTGTTAAATACAGTTGTGCTCAAAAGTTTGCATACCCTTGGAGAATTGGTAATATATGTACCATTTGTAAAGAAAACATGAGTGATCAGGCAAAACTCGTCTTTTTTTCTTATGGGATTCACATTCAACTGTAGGTCATAACAGAATGGCACAATCATAAAACAAACATGGCAACAAAGACAAAAATGAACTGACCCTGTTCAAAAGTTTGCATACCCTTAGTCCTTATTACTGTGTATTGCCCCCTTTAGCATCTATGACAGCGTGTAATCTTTTGTAATAGTTGTCTATGAGGCCCCGAATTCTTGCAGGTGGTATAGCTGCCCATTTGTCTTGGCAAAATGCCTCCAGGTCATGCAAACTTATGAGCACCACTTTATCCCAGAGTTTTTACGGACTAGGCCATAATGAATATACCACAAGGCACATAAGGCATAGAGTTCAGCTACTTGACACCGCCAGCCGAAGAGAACCCACGGAAACGGTATCACCACTCAACCCCTTTTAACACCGCCCAACCATTACAGTGGTCGTCATTCTCCCACAGCAGTCATGCGGGCCTCCGTGTCAGGCATGAGGCTGCAGGGTTCAACCTAGGGGGCAGTCCGGACACGAACATGGGGAGGGCAGGAAAAACATTGTCCCATCTGGCACATCTCTAGTTAGGAACTGTCGCAAAAGCTGTTTAGGTGAGGAGAGGCAGACACCCATGCGGGGTATGAAGGTGGATATCGTACCCTGTGATAGGTTCGACTTCTTACAACCTGTTCACATAGTCCATGGCTCCAAAGGCAGGGTGGTGGGTCCATGACACAGGAAGGGACAAAGGAAGAATAGTTAATAGTCAGAAAAAACAAAAAATACTTTTCATTTTAGCTGACAAAAACAAGGCTAGACTAAATTATCTTTGTGACAATTGTCTTATTTACATACCATAGTTAGATTTTGGAGAGAGAGGTTCTCAGTGTTTTTTTTTTCATGATGTGCTTTCAGATGTCATTATAAGACTTCTGAAAGTGCATCATCACAAAATACATGCCCAGGCAAAGACCTTGGTGTGGTGCCTAGAGACGTGGGTATACACTAATTTGTTAAAGAGATAGTTTTTCACTTATCAACAGATGTTCCAGAAGGCCCATAGAGTCATTTTTTCAAACAATCCATTAATCACCTCTGTCCCAGTTTGTAATTAGCGTTATTAGCATCGTCCCAATTCATGAATGGAAACGGTTCGTACCTTTATCGCAAAGCTGCATTGCAAGCAGACAACTACTCCAAAACACTTCAAACTACATTAAGTAATCTGTTACGGTAGCATCGATTTTATAAACTGTAGACTGACAATACAGCTGGCAGAACTGGCTGAATTCATACTGGCACTAGCAAACTATTTCCTGTTGCCACAATACACAGCTTCTGTTGTTCGGCAGTGATGTCATCGAAGTGAGCGTGAACTTTAATCTCAACATGCTATGTGACGATAGGTCGCTTTGCCTAGCTTTTTAAAATTGCTGCTAGTTTCCACTTAGGTATACTATTGCTATATTTTTTGCTATATTTTTCCTTTATGTATTTCTTAATTCATACTATGTAGATGCGTGTGCCATATCACAAGAATTTCATCGTGCAGGATGACACTGTGTTATTTGGTGCGTTTGCTAAATTAACTTAGAACTTTCGGATTTCCTTTGTTCGATGTCGACTTCTGCTTGCTTGTTTGCCTGCTCGTTGGATCTAGGGTTAATAAAATTTTACCCTCTCTGCAATTGGGACAATACCTCTGCCTGTCCCGAGTTGTATTCTGGGGGAATCAATGGATCAACTTCACCAATGAGATATACAATTTTTACAAGAAACATTTTAATACAGAGGATCGTGACCCCTCTTCTCTTAGAAGACGACTAAAGGTGGATGTAATTCCATCAAGTTACCCAATTCAATCCGTGGAGACAAGACAGATTGTAAGTAATACTTCTGATTGCTATGTTATAATACACAAAGTACACAATGCCTCCGGATATACTAGGCAAAGGTTGGGGATTAATGTGTTCACCATACCCACAGTGACTGTCTGAGGTGAATATCAAAGACAAAATAGGTAATGTGCTTTCTAGCTTGTGAATACTAACTTTCGTTTACTGTGCATACACGAATTCTTTCCGAACGAACGCGTGGATTGATACAATTGTGAAAAAAACCTGACCGGTAAACACAGGAAGTACCCATTTATTTGAAATGATAATTTTTTCTTGAAAATTACAACTTTATTTCAAGGAATACAACATTGTCATGCTCTTTGAGGTAAACAACACCACTTTTCTTAGTTTGGAGCGTTTTAGAGTAGTTTTCTGCTTGCAATTCAGCTTTGCAATAAAGGTACGTACAGTTTCCTTTCATGAATTTGTACGATGCTAATAATGCTAATTACTAATGGATTGTTTTAAAAAAAGGCTCTATGTCCCTGAAGGACCAACTGGGAGGAAGGGGATTGTCACCGAAAAATGATTTATGGATAAACTATCCCTTTAACTATCAAAATGTTTTTGTATCTGTTGTTCTCTCCTCGTTCTTACATTTCAAACTGATATTTCCATCCATGTGAATTGAACTGCTCAAGCAATAACGAATGTGCAATACACATTTTCCATTAGCTAATTACATTTTGGAATTTCAACTTCCACACTGTGCACAACACTGCACTTAAAAATGTAATTAATAGGCCTAACTGTAGGCAATATCAAAAATGTAAGCGAAACATTATAATACAGTATGTTCCATTGGCCTTATTTGATATGGTGATATGTTTATGTCACGTCCCCGCCTCCGCGAGCACGCAGGAGAGGGCGCCCGCGCCCCTGAGTCTCAGTGCACACCAAATCACACACCTGTCACCAATCACCAAATCACACACCTGTCCCCAGTCACCTCATCACCACGCATACAAATACAACTCCCTGCCACTTCTCCCCTGCCAGAACAATGGTTCATGTTTACATGCCACATCTCGCGTTCTCCAGTTTCTCGTCCTGCCTATCCGTGCACCGACCGATCGCCCATTCCCGACTATTCTTCCTGAGCCCTGCCTGTACTTCTGTTGTCCGCCGGTATTCTGACCTCTCGCCTGTCCCCGACCACTCTGCCTGTTCCCCGACTGTACTTCTGCCGCCAGCCTGTGTACCGACTCTCTGCCCGTCCCTGACTACTCTGCCTATCGCTCGTCTGCCCCTTCGCCGCTGTTACGTTAAACGCCTTACCTCCCGTCCCCGTACACTCTACCTGCCCTTTTCCCACTCGCTCCCAGTCCGCGCTTGGATCCCCACCCGTGCCCGTGACAGTTTAGGCTACCATAGGCTAATGAGGTAACAACTGCGGACAAAAATGTGACTGAAACATAAGGGCATTTTGTTGACTAAAATGGCTCATTGTTTTCGTCATTTTGACAATAACTAGACAAAATCATTATTCAAATGATATTAATGTGACTAACACTGAGAGATATTTTTGTATAATATCACGTGATCAATGATGCCCGAAGCTTCATTTGACCAAGTTCTTTTCAAACCGGAACACAATACCCCACAGTGCATAAATACCGAAGCAACACATCTAATACTGTGGCGCAACTGTACTATTCCAGACTGTTTACATGGTCGCAGGTTCTATACTTCCTGTTGCAGGTAATGCGATTTTGTTGAACGCAAAATGTCGGCCTTTCTTCCTCCACAAATTCCTGTTTTATTGAGGTTAGCCATTTCAATGGTCTTCATTATTCATTCATGTCCAGCTTCAAATTCCAGCTTCAAATTCCTGGAGCGTGTCCAGCTTCAAATTCCTGGGTGTCCACTAGGGGTGTCGCAATATACCGGTATTGACGATTACTGTGATATTTAAAAAATGAAATATTGATATCATGTTAATAATACACATATGATATTATCTATTCACTAGGCGAAACTGAGGTTGTAATTTTCCAAAAACCCCTTTTGGTTTTTTGGTTGCTTATTCATGTCAGCTATAGACAAACGATATATGTGCTTAAACAAGGAGACTGGACCTATGCACTGGCGTTGAAATAAACTCGTTAGCCCCACTAGAACCCCCGGGAGAGATCCGCAAAGACACACGGATTTTTTAGCCTATTCACATGGAAAAAAGGACGTTGAATTTTTCCAAAAACTCATCACGGTTTCCGTAGCTTATTCATGGACAAACGATGCATGTGCTTAAACTACAAGCCTGGACCTATACACTAGCGTTTGAATTAATGCTTTTCGTAGCCTATTCACTAGGTGAACATGTTTTGTATTTTTCTAAAAACTCCTCGGTGTTAAGCCTTGTGGATCTTTTGTTTATCAGTTCATCTGGTTGCCTTTTCATTATCCATTAAGTGTAATTGTTCTTTTTGTATGCTTTTATTTTTTTATTTGTACAGTTATGGTTACAGACTCTCTCCCCCTCCATACACTCATATTTTGAGTGTAATTAATTTGCCAAAAAGAGGAAAAAAAACACATTAATCAAAGTTGAAGATTAATTTGACTGATAGTCAAATTAGTTAAAATTTTCTATAGATACCGCGATAATATCATCACTGCGAATTCTTTTGGCCATGATAATCGTGTAGTGAAAATCTGATATTGTGACAGCCCTAGTGTCCACATCTGCGAGGACCTCTCCTGGAATCTTAACACCTCAACCCTGGTCAAAAAGTTGCAGCAGCGCCTGTACTTTTTGAGGAGGCTGAAGAAAGCCCATCTGTCTTCCCAGATCCTTGTGATCTTCTACCCAGGGCTCGAAAATAACGGCGTCCCGTCGTCTCTGGGACGATAAAAGGTATGTCTGGGATGGTTCAACACAGAAGATTGCGGGACGATAGGCCAGAAAAATACAAACTGTATTCACCAGCGGTTCCATACAAACACGTTTAAACACAAGGCCAATGAAATCATCATATTTTTCTTAAAAGTTCATTAACTATGAATAACTAAGTCACATTACAAGTGCTGCAATGCGTTCATTGGGTAGATGGTGATGCTTTGGGAGAACCATACCCACCCGCCCACCACTTAGTACTGCCTCTCAGGGACCTTGTTGCAATACGGCCTTGTAGTACTGGACTCAGACACTGCCTTGCAAAGTCTGATATGTTTTCAGTTTTTACATGTACGTGTCTACCTCGGGAACCTCATTGCTGCTATTCCTGCATTTCAGTTGCATATGCCACTTTGCACTTTCAAAATGTTCACGGCACATTTAGAATTGCCATTTTACTTGCATTTTTCAGTTGTTACATGTACATGTCTACCTTGGGAACCTCATTGCTGCATTTCAGTTGCACATATCAGTCTTGTAGTCAAGACCACCTAAACTGAGACCAAGTCATGACCAAGACCAGAGTGTGTAGAGACCGAGACAAGACCAAGACTTTGAGGGGTCGAGACCAAGTCAAGACCAAGACCAAGGCAGGGCAAGACCGGGTCAAGACCAGACCAGTGTGAGTCCCACACTGCATGACACACTTAAGATAAAACGTGGAACATGCAAACATAGGCACCTCTCAAATTGATCTGAAAGATCCACATTCCTATTAAAAAACCCACAAAAAGCATTTGCCTCTTTTATTGCCACACATACAGTTAGGTCCGGAAATATTTGGACACTGACACAATTTTCATAATTTTGGCTCTGTATGCCACCACAATGGATTTGAAATTAAACAACCAAGATGCAATTGAAGTGCAGACTTTCAGCTTTAATTCAATGGGTTGAACAAAAATATTGTATGAAACATTTAGGAATTGCAACCATTTTCATACACTGTCCCCTTATTTCAGGGGCTCAAATGTAATTGGACAAATTAACTCAATCATAAATAAAATGTTCATTTTTAATATTGTCTCAAGAATCCCTTGCAGGCAATGACTGCTTTAAGTCTAGAATGCATGGACATCACCAAATGTTGGGTTTCCTCCTTTGTGATGCTTTGCCAGGCATTTACTACAGCTCTCTGCAGTTGTTGTTTGTTCCTGGGCCATCCATACTTTTTTCTTCCCATCATTCAGGTACAGGTTGATCTTAGTTTCATCTGTTCCAAGAATGCTGTTCCAGAACTGGTCTAGTTATTTAGATGTTTTTTGGCAAAGTCTAATCTGGCCTTTCTATTCTTGAGGCTTATGAATGTTTTGCACCTTGTGGTGAACCCTCTGTATTTGCTCTCGTGAAGTCTTCTCTTTATGATAGCAAGCAAGTTTGTTTACACTGAAGAAAATTATAAACGCAACACTTTTGTTTTTGCCCCCATTTATCATGAGCTGAACTCAAAGATCTAAGACTTTCTCTATGTACACAACAGGCCTATTTCTCTCAAATATTGTTCACAAATCTGTCTAAATCTGTGTTAGTGAGCAATTCTCCTTTGCCGAGATAATCCATCCACCTCACAGGTGTGGCATATCAAGATGCTGATCAGACAGCATGAGTATTGCACAGGTGTGCCTTAGGCTGGCCACAATTAAAGGCCACTCGAAAATTTGCAGTTTCACTGTATTGGGGGGGTCCAGGGGGGTCCGAAAACCAGTCAGTATCTGGTGTGACCACCATTTGCCTCACGCAGTGCAACACAACTCCTTTGCATAGAGCTGATCAGGTTGTTGATTGTGGCCTGTGGAATGTTGGTCCACTCCTCTTCAATGGCTGTGCAAAGTTGCTGGATATTGGCAGGACCTGGAACACGCTGTCGTATACGCCAATCCAGAGCATCCCAAACATGCTCAATGGGTGACATGTCCGGTGAGTATGCTGGCCATGCAAGAACTGGGATGTTTTCAGCTTCCAGGAATTGTGTACAGATCCTTGCAACATGGGGCCGTGCATTATCATGCTGCAACATGAGGTGAAGGTCGTGGATGAATGGCACAACAATGAGCCTCAGGATCTCGTCACGGTATCTCTGTGCATTCAAAATGCCATCAATAAAATGCACCTGTGTTCGTTGTCCATAACACACGCCTGCCCATACCATAACCCCACCGCCACCATGGGCCACTCGATCCACAACGTTGATGTCAGCAAACCGCTCACCCACACGACCCCATACACGCTGTCTGGCATCTGCCCTGTACAGTGAAAACCGGGATTCATCCGTGAAGAGAACACCTCTCCAAAGTGCCAGACACCATCGAATGTGAGAATTTGCCAACTCAAGTCGGTTGCGACGACGAACTGCAGTCAGGTCGAGACCCCGATGAGGACGACGAGCATGCAGATGAGCTTCCAAGAGACGGTTCCTGACAGTTTGTGCAGAAATTCTTTGGTTATGCAAACCGATTGTTGCAGCAGCTGTCCAGGTGGCTGGTCTCAGACGATCTTGGAGGTGAAGATGCTGGATGTGGAGGTCCTGGGCTGGTGTGGTTATACGTGGTCTCCGGCTATGAGGCCGGTTGGATGTACTGCCAAATTCTCTGAAACGCCTTTGGAGACGGCTTATGGTAGAGAAATTAACATTCAATTCACGGGCAACAGCTCTGGTGGACATTCCTGCAGTCAGCATGCCAATTGCACACTCCCTCAAAACTTGCGACATCTGTGGCATTGTGCTGTGTGAGGGAACTGCACATTTTCGAGTGGCCTTTTATTGTGGCCAGCCTAAGGCACACCTGTGCAATACTCATGCTGTCCGATCAGCATCTTGATGTGCCACACCTGTGAGGTGGATGGATTATCTCGGCAAAGGAGAAGTGCTCACTAACACAGATTTAGACAAATTTGTGAACAATATTTGAGAGAAATAGGCCTTTTGTGTACATAGAGAAAGTCGTAGATCTTTGAGTTCAGCTCTTGATGAATGGGGGCAAAAACAATAGTGTTGCATTTATAATTTTGTTCAGTGTATATAGCACAATTCATACATAGAAGCAATTCAATGTGCTGTACAATGAAAAGAAAAATATAAAAATGCAATAAAATAAAAAACAGTCAAATTGTTACAATTCTCTAACCATTCTCCAGGGGGATTCTCCACACTGGTATCTCAGTCCTTGCACTCCAGCGCTAGGATGAACCCGTCAGTCCCTTTGTGAGGTAATCTCTGCATCGATGTCTTACTCGACTGTCTCCAGGGGGACATTTATGCCATGTCTGTACATGCATTTAATATTCATCCTCATTGAATTACAGTTGCCAGAACTGTTTACTGAACCACCCCGGTATCTCAATTCTCGCGCTTCAGCGCTTGGGTAAACTTGTCAGTCCTTTTGTGAGATAATACCCTACATCGATGTCTAAACAGCAGCACAAGACCTTGCATTATCCGTCATCAGCAGATCGTTACATTTACACAGAGGTTATTACTCTGATTGCTCCAGAACTTGAATTACAGGAAAATGATTGTTAAAACATAGAAAAATAGAAATAGAATAACAATGAAATAATAAAACATTGAAAGAAAGAAGTATTCCTATGAGGAAGCTTTAAAAGCTGTAAGGCTAAACAGTGTTGTTAAGTTTAAGCGGTCAGTCATAGGCGCGTAAAAACAGAAGTGTTTTTAACCTGGATTTAAAAATTGATACGTTTGGGGCACGTCTAAATCTTCTAGTAGTTGATTCCAGTTTTGAGCAGCATAGCTGCTAAACACGGCTTCGCCATGTTTAGTTTGGACTCTGGGCTCTACTAACTGACCTGAGTTCATGGATCTAAGAGCCCTGCTCAGTTTATAATCTTCAAACCTATCAGAAATGTATTCTGGGCCTAAACCATTCAGTGATTCATAGACTAAAAGCACCACTTTTAAAATCTATTCTGTAACTGACTGGAGGCCGGTGCAAAGATTTAAGAACTGGAGTGATGTGCTCTGTTCTCTTGGTCCTGGTTAACATTCTAGCAGCAGCATTCTGAATGAGCTGCAGCTGTTTTACAGTCTTTTTGGGGAGTCCAGTTAAGAGGCCATTACAGTAGTCAATCCTACTAGAGATAAAAGCATGGATGAGCTTCTCTTGGTCTTTTTGGGACACCAGGCCCTTGATTCTGGCTTTATGTTTAATCAATCAAATTTTTCAATCAATCAGATCAATCGTGTTTATTTATAAAGCCCTTTTTACATCAGCAGTTGTCACAAAGTGCTTTTACAAAACACCCGGCCTTAAATCCCAAGGAACAAGCAACAACAGTGTTGAATTTCAGTGGCTAGGAAAAACTCCCTAATAAGGCTGAAATGTAGGAAGAAACCTAGAGAGGAACCAGGCTCAGAGGGGTGACCAGTCCTCATCTGGTTGTGCCGGGTAAACATATTAAGAGTACAAGTTGTAATAATTAATAAATGCTTGTGGGCTGAATCCAGAATCTATTTAAACCTAGTCCAGGTCGGAAGCATGACCAGATGGACAAGGACAGGGACAACCTGGGGGGGTCAGCAGAGTGGCAGCTGAAATCGTCACTTTGGACTTTGGACAGGGACAACAACGAGTGTTTCAAGCCTGGTACTCCGGAGGTGTAGGCCAAGACCTCATGTCCTCCTAAGTTTAAAACAGGGCAGGAGACAGGGAACATTTAGAAAATGCATTCCTTAGATCAAGGATTTATAGTGGAGAAGGAGAACTGATCCTACTCCCTCAGCACAATAATATAGTAAGACCTTGGGGCTCAGACAGGGGGGTCCAGTGACACTGTGGCCCTATCCGGGGGAGGATTATTTTTAAGATGATAGAATGCTGTTTTGGTGACCGCCTTGATGTGACTGTTGAACGTGAGGTCTGAGTCTATCAAAACACCAAGATTACGCACTTGGTCCCTGGTTTTTAGGGCCCGAGAATCTATGATAGAGAATCCATGATAGACTTGGATAATGATATGCCTACCTCCTGGAGAGTGTTCTTCACTTGGCTGGATGTTGTGAAGGGGTTTTTCGTTACCATGGAAAGGATCCTACGATCATCCACCACTGTTGTCTTCCATGGACGTCCAGGCCTTTTTGTGTTGCAAAGCTCACCAGTGCGTGCTTTTTTTTTCTTATAATGTACGAAACTGTTGATTTGGCCACTCCAAATGTTCCTGGTATTTCTCTGATGGATTTAGATTTTTTTTGCAGCCTAAGGATGGCCTGTTTCACTTGCATTGAGAGCTCCTTTGACCGCATGTTGTGGGTTCACAGCAACAGCTTCCAAATGCTAATGCCACACCTGGAATCAACTCCAGACCTTTCACCTGCCTAATTGATGAAGAAATAATGAAGGAATAGCCCACACCTGTTCATGAAACAGCTTTTGAGTCAATTGTTCAATTATTTTTGGTCCCTTGAAAAAGAGGGGGCTACATATTGAAGAGCTGTAATTCCTAAACCCTTCCTCCAATTTGGATGTGAATACCCTCAAATTAAATCTGAGAGACTGCACCTTAAGCCCATATTCATTATTTAACTGTAACTTGAATATATTTTTGTAAAAAAATAACAAAACTTGTCAGTGTCCAATAATTTACAGATATAACTGTACATATATAATGTGTGTGTATTCATAAGTGTACCATGAAAAATGTTTTGATAAAATAATCAAAAGGCATTGCAAAGTTGAATTTTGTGTGTGAGATATTCTGTTTTCTATGAGCAAACAAATATAAACAAAACACTTATCAGCTGAATTCAACTTTACCATCTTTATTCAACACTTCCTTTTCCATGTTTCATCATCCACCTAACACAATAAAATGTTTTGTAAGTTTTCACATTTCTATGTCTTTTCTTAAAAAATACATTAGGTTTTTTGTTATTTTGAAACAGCAACAAGTGTGTGCAGTTTGCTAACCACATAGCTAAATCTAGAAAATAGAACAAAGAATGCCAAACATCCAAAATTTAAAATGCAGAAAAACTGTAAATACCTGAGATATATTGAAGCTTGTGGACTCTTTCAATATTTTGTCTTTTCAAGGACAAAATATTAATAGAAGTAATATAGTAATTATGTGAAATATTGATGCTTAGGAACAATCATCAAGAGTTCTGTTTTACAGATTTAAGTTTGCTTTTAAATGAATGTGTCAGCTTCAAAAGAGGTATGACAATCTCCACTTATATGTTTTCAAAGCAACATATTAGACACCTAAGAGTTCCAAAGAGGTCAAACTTTTAGTGGCCTAACTGCAGGTGTTTCAGACATAAAATTTGAAAAAAATGTAATTGGGAGCAGTTTAAAAAATTATGACATAATAGGCCAAACCTGAACAACGGTAGAGGCAAAACACTTCATAATTCCAAGCTCTCCACCAAAGGTATACACATGAAGAGGTAGTTGTTAAGTTAAAAGTAGAGTTTGGTTGCATTTTAGAAACATGAGAGATTGCAACATTCTGTGACCTAAACATGCACCTGGGGTCTCGTTATAATGCCCCTTCTACTAAAAACCGTCTCCGCTGGTGCCAGCAGAGACAGACACTGACAACACCTTCAGTGCCAAAATGTGGAGTTGTGGGAATTTGTCATGGTTTTTGGCTCAGAAGACAAGTGCATTGTCAGAGTCACGAATGGCATCAAAGTATTTGATAATCTGTGTTAGAATACTCAAATCCTGGGCTGAGTTGCTCTTGAGGCTGAGCCTTGTAGCAGGACAAATGGCGCTGGCATTTGACTGGCGGCAAATCATTAGGTGGATCCACATTCATGGCCCCTGAGTCAGTTGCATCTCCTCCACTGTCCATCATGTTCTCCACCTCTGAGAAAAGTGTCTGACAAACAAACAAATACATAAACACAATGACTAGGGTACATATACAGGGGCAGGTTGTTGGCGAGATAACTTATTTCTTTAGGTTAGACAACAAGGTGCTTTTATAAATCTAACCATTGGCCTACTTTTTTTTTAGGTTCTTGGGACAGGCAAGTGCAAGTATTTTCTTAGATTTTTCTCTACAGGTGAGTATAATGTGCAAGTATAACATGAGATTGGTTTATCTAGAATAGGCCTGTTGTCATGGTTGAGGGAAAGGACGTGAGGCGCAGAGTAGGTGAAAGTAGTCATTTCTTTAATTATTTGTCACTCTTGAACAAAAATAACAAAAGACGAGCATAACCATGAACTGAAGCGTACTACACACACAATAATCCACAACTAAGGGAAAAACAAGGGCAACTTCAATAGGATTCTCAATCAGAGGCAATAGGGAGCAGCACACATAGAGATGCCTAGAGGCACCCCAGCCAGGACTTGACACCTGTTCCCAGCAGGTTAAGTATAAAGACAGTATTAGTTTTAGTAGACCAAGAGTTTACAAAAATAGAGACAAAAGTAAACAGATGAAAACCCAGTGAATTCAACTTCAAGACTATTTAAGGCCTACTATTTTTAAAATGTAAGACATTTGGGCTATGTTCATTTTTGTAAAGATTCCAGAGAATCTTTTCACCAGAGGCTGTAAGGGCCTGTACTTGTTTGAAAGTGCTGTTCCAGCAAGTGGTGTTTGCTGCTGGAACAGTCTTGTTAGGGTCAAACATAGCCTCATACTTACCTCTGAATTGTGAGCTGCTATGTCATCAGACTGCTGTTGTGGCATTTGAAATTTGAAAGCGCATTTCGTGTTGGCAGCATTGTTTGTGATGGTAAAACTTATCTTCTGATGAATACCATATTCCTCTGTGATCTTGTCAAAGGCAGAAGCAATTTGCTCCCCCACTATGTTTGCCTGTAAACCGCCTACAGTCCAGCAAGTAGGAATCGAGTGCGTTGGAATCCTTTGATTTGTAGCACACAGGGGCAGTCACTCCAAGGAAAGAGCATAGCCTGTGATCAGACCAGAGATCAGTTGTTCATGACACAGACAACTGGGTCACTAGCTTCTCCAAAACAGTTTACATGACCTTCCTTACCAACACTGGTATCCGTTTCTCAGTAACTGTTCTTCTAGAGATTGGTGTGTACTCACTATACATAGACTCAAGAAAGTGTTTAAAATGTGACAGAGGCAGACAACACCCATTTACCAAATCTTAGATAATGTCTTCACTGATGGCTTGTTGCCTGTAGGCTGTAGACTTGCACATTCCGGGTAAAAGTTGCTATAGTTGGCTGTGTGACACCTGTTTGTTGTTGCCTTGCCTTGTACTCCAAGAACCTAAAATTGAGGGTGGAGGAATCACTAAGATATATGGTCACATGAAAAACAATCACATCAAAAGAGAGCTTAAAAATGAACGGTGTATGATGCACAGAAAGCAAAAGGATCAAAACTTCATAAATGTATGTAAAATATGTGTTCCGTATTAGAACACAAATGTGTGGATCAATACAATACATACACAGCAAGGGCATTATGACAACCAAGTTTTTTTTTTGATACACCAGGATATGATTGATACATTTTTCAACCAATTTCAACCAATACATTTTTTCTTACCATAACTCTGAAATAATTATCTTTAAATTAAACCACAGAAAGGGCATATTTTTCTTTTAAGTTACACCCAGTGTGGGGTAGGGGTGGGTATTGGCAAGTACCTTGCGATACGATATATCACGAAACACATGATACGATTCAATACATCACGATATCACAACTGAATCACGAAACTTACTGAAGTGCTAAAGAAAACCTCAAATAATATTAAGCTATATACTTGAAAGGACAATCTTTAGCTAATCCCCATGGGCAACCTTTAATAAAACAAGAAACCAGGCAAGACTAGTTCAGCCGGCCCGCAATAGAAAATGTTGCCCTCTCGAGATTCGAACCCGAGTCGACCACCTGAAAGGCTGTGCCATTAACCACTACATCACGGAGCTGCATATTTGCCAGGTGTCAGTATAGCCTCTTGTCTCTATCCTGAACAAATCGTCTTTTGCCACTGGTCGTTTTAACAGTTATATGGCCATTTGTAAATGACATTGATATACTTAAACTGATTCACGTTTCTTACTAAGTTTACCTCCACCACAAATAGCGTCTATGTATGCCGTTTGCCACTGGCCGTTTTAACAGCGTATTAGCCAGTAATAAGCTTTACCGGTATCTACTAACTTACTGGAATAGTCATAAGAATTGAGCAATTGCTAGCGAGTCTGCCAAAGCTATTTTATTTCATGGCATAAGGACGTATTTTTTTCTTTCATGGCAAAACAACATACTTTTTTCTTTCATTCGTGAATGGCATTGATACAATAACTATCAATAAAGGTGACGATAACTAACTTTTTCATCAAGTGAAAAGACGAGAGAATCGTGGAATCTACCAGAAATAATTAATAAATGTTGTTGCTCTCAATAGATTTGAACTCAGGACTTCCACATGAGAGGCACTGTCTTTAACCACTACTCCATGACATTACATGTTTCAGCAGTCTCTAGACTCCATTGAGGATTGTGTTAAACTGACTAACGTTTCTTATTAACTTTACCTCCACCATAGCGTCTATGAACTGTGGCTTTTGCCACTGGCCGTTTTAACAGCTTATTAGCCAGTAATAGGGTTACTAGTATCTACTAACTCCTAGGAATAATCATAAGAACTGAGCAATTGCTAGCGAGACTGAAGATGAACTGTTCTATGCCAGAAACAGTCGCAATATAACCGTATACAGTTTCAGTTAAGGCTTACCATAACGTAACTACTGTATGTTGTAGCCAGCAAATATGTTTGTCTATCCTGACCCAAAACGCATGCACGGATGCGTACTTCGAATATCCACCAGAAACAGTCGCAATATAACCGTGAACTGTTTTATTTCAGACTTACGATAATGTAGTTACTGGAGGTTAGAGCCAGCAAAGTTTTCGTCTATACGGAACAATTAATAATGCGTACTTGGCTTCACCTGCGAGAAGATACGAACTCGGGACCTATAGTTCGCAGGTCCGCTTTTCTAACCACTACGCTTTTAACAGTCAGTCAGTCAGTCAGTCAGTGACATTCGCTCTTCTTGGCCGGCTCCGCTTACGCGGTCCGGCAAAAAGAAACACTCAATTTGAAATGACTTAGAACTTCTAAATGTAACTCTTTACACCCCAATTGAATTCTAGAATGCTGCTGTTGATTACTGAAAATTCTCAAAATAAATCATATTTTCTCACACATTTCAAACAGACATAGCACAAAAAACAAAACCAAATTACAAGTTAACTTTGTTTTAAAGAGCATGTACTCTTCTTTAATTTGACAAAACATTAATGTAACTTGGAACAATATAATTTTTCTCCCATTAACAATCAACAGAAAGAACGAACGTCTAAGTTTGCATAAAACGATATATTACGACGAGATTTAGCCAGCAGTCAAATTAGGCCCGTACAGCTAATATGATCATAATAAAGTAAGGACAAGGCAAATCCCAAGACATACGAGTTTTATAAATGATAAGGGGAAGTATGGGGCGTACATCTTTTGGCAAATGCAGGATATCATCGTAATCAAGTGACAACATCATCAGCGAAGCACAACATTACTGCTTCTTGGCTAGCTAGTAAAATGAAGAGCTTGTTGCTGCACAAGTGAAACATTTGCAGGCAGACAACTTTATTTTAGTCTGACAGACGAAACAAACCGGACAATTAGTTGTCTAGTTAGCAATGACATTTTCCATATTTGAATGAAATCGTGAGAAACGCGAGATAACAACTAACTAGTCAGCCGGCTACACAGCTACCGCAACGCTTTCCATTGCAAGGCTGAGCAAGCAACCATTTGAGCTCCACAGCTGATGTGCTTGTCTATCAAGTTATCACGACAGGGTTGCTGTTGTTGTCTGAAAGATATGACCAACATTTTACAGCATAAAGTATGGACAACACAAAACTTAGCCACAGTTTATTTCTTACTCACCTCGACATCATTATCGCTTTCAAGGACGTTTCTAACTCCGTATCACCAAACAACACAGAAACAATCTCTTCTAATGTAAAAAGTCGTTGCCGCTTTGGCGCTAGCATTTTGAGTAAAGAAATTAATAAAAACAAAAAAAAGTCAAATGACAACATACACTTTTCTGGTTTCTTATTAATGACGACATCCACGGCAATACAGTAACAGGCTTTTATCAGGTAGATTTTGTGATATACAGGTGCTGGTCATATAATTAGAATATCATCAAAAACTTGATTTATTTCAGTAATTCCATTCAAAAAGTGAAACTTGGATATTATATTCATTCATTACACACAGACTGATATATTTCAAATGTTTATTTCATTTAATTGTGATGATTAAAACTGACAACTAATGAAAATACCAAATTCAGTATCTCCGAAAATTAGAATATTACTTAAGACCAATACAAAAAAAGGATTTTTAGAA
>JACXGI010002542.1:6203-33429 GCA_016801175.1 Esox masquinongy
GGGTCTGTGTGTTTCATGTCAGCCAGTCTGAGGCTTGGCAGTGGCCTGTTGCTGTTGGCTCTGGTCAGATGGCTTCTGGTTGATTGGCATCATTCAAAGTGGTTGGCATGAATGGTTGGCGTTGCCAAAATAACATATTACTTGCAAAGTTTAAAGCTCTAATATAGGAAAATGTTGTTGACCATCGGTATTGCCTTCCTTTTGTGTGGCCACTTTTAATGTGTGTTATTTATACTTTGTAAATCAATTTGATATTTGGCTTAGATGTTAGCTTGGAGTCAATTTAAAAATTAGTTCACTGTTAAAATATGGCCATATATTTAGGTGTAGGACTTACTGGTTAGGTTTAGTAATATGGTTGGGATTTCAATCAAGGTTAGGTTTAGGCATAAAGGTTAGGTGTTGTAGCAGGCCTTGGGTGGGGTTATTGACCTTCTGCAGAACAACCACAGAACATACACTTCAATGTTCTTTCACACCCCTAGAGTCATGAGAAACAGACACATTCACACCCCTATGCATCCCACCCTTAAATATACACACACACTCCACCATCCCTACAACTGATGGTTTGTAAATTGTTAACAATGATTCATTCATGTAATAAGCACTTAATCTCAAGTTCTTCAAAAACTCAGAGAATTAAGGACCTATTACCAATCACAATAGTTATCGGGATGACATTTTAATTTAGTATATGCACTATTTTAAAAAAATAGGTGACAGGAAATTGTGTCCATAATCGAGCCGACAGAGGCAGACAATAACCTTATGTGCCATAACTTTATATACCATAAGTTTATCCAAAGTTTGATTTGTCGGCATCAGTTAAGCTATCTTACGTCTGCTAAGCTTGCTAACATACCTGAGCCAGCCAGTCAAACATCATATGGAAAAGGGAATTAGGGTTTGAGATGCTGTGCAGTGATACTGAACCAGTGCAGCATTTGTTCTGGAAAATGTTAACTAAGAGAGCAATTTGACTGATAGAGACATATACTGACCATCAGTTATTAAATTATAAAAAATACATAATTTGTGGGTAACTAGCTACATTGGTAAAGACCTCTCAGTAAGTCTCTAACACCCAAAGTCAGTAAATTGCATTTTTTGCTATTGATCTATAAAATGTAGTTAATTAGAAAAACTATTTGGGTGCCAGGAATAAAACTCAGTAATCTAGCGATATAAAGGTGCATGCTCTAACAACTGAGCTACAAAGGAATACACATATGGTGTAGATGAGCTATAGTACTTTGGGTTGATGCTCAATAGAGTTACAGTTTATTCTGTTGTGGTATGGTAGATATCACCTGAAAGCAGAAGAGAAAATGAGCAAGAAAGTGAGAGGCTACAAAGGAGAGAAAGAAAAAATTTGAAAACGAGTGAGAGATGAGATGTGTGTTAAAGAGATGTACATATCTTGGAGAAAGGGAACATCCGGAATTGGTTGTTTTCACATGTCCTGTATCAGTAACAAGCCTTTTCATTTTACCAGCCACAAGGTAGAACGCAATTATGTGGTAAAAAGTGAGGCATTCATGAAGAAATAATACTCTAATGCTGGGGATTTCATTCATGAAACATTTCGACTTTGACCTACACAAGACTTCATAAGTATTTGTGTAGCCCAAGAACATGACACTGCAAAATAAAAGAAAAATGCATGAGAGTATGATTGCAAGTAGATCATGTTTTTGGGCTACACAAGCACTTATGAAGTCTTTTCCTCTTTTCCTTGTTTATAATGGACCCAGTCTCTGGTTAGTTTTTTAAGGGATCCATTGTTCATTAACAGAATCTAAAAATACATTAAAATGTGTTTTTTGACGTTTTTCTTTAATTTCAGTTTCTTTCCGGCATATGAAATAAGCAAATGTACCAATTGTAGATGTAATAAGTTAGTTGGGGGTCAGTTGGTGTGGTGAAAGAAAAATATGAGTGACTTCAACTGCTCAGGTGTGCTTTTTTCCCTAGCCTGGCCGACACCCTACTCAAAGTCCTCCTGATTTAAAAAGCTGGAAAGTTTGTTTTGATGTTGTTGGCAAGAGGTAGGCTATCCACCCAGCTGGTTTGATATCTAATCCTGAAGTAATGATAGCGACATGAAGTACATTGTAAAGGATATCACAAACAAATTTGAATGGGCGCCAATGGCAGATAAATTTGTACTTCCTTAGCACCAGTAGAGGGGCGTGGTCACTGTGAAACATACGCCCTGTCCAGACTAGCGAGTCAAAGCTCTCCCTGCGCTGTGAGGAACATAGATTGCATCAGCAAAGCTAGTTTTTCTCAGGCAAGACAGTCTGGAGTGCATGAAATAAGTGAATAACAATTTTTAGCTAAAAAATTATTTTTTTGCATGCAAGAGTGTGGTTGTCTTCTGACATTAATGTACCCCCCACTACTCCTGTTGCCATGTTATTAGTCCTGACTGTCGCCATGTTGTTACTTCTGACTATCGCCATGTTACTACTTCTGACTTTTGCCATGTGACTACTCCTGACCAGTGGCGTCGTCAGGCCTGGGCATCCGGGGCTATAGCCCCGGATCTTTTATGAATAGCCCCGGATCTCAAATTGACCAAAAAAATAATAATAAAAAATAGCCCCTGATCTGTTAATCTATAATTCCGATTGCGCATTATGACAATGTAGATGTGTAGGCCGCTAGCGTGTACATCGGAATTTTCCACATGTACAGTCAAAACCCTGTACTTTCTGTCCCAGGCGGTGCGGGTGGGTGGGCTAAGCCCCGAATGTATTGTGATCCTAGCGACGCCTCTGCTCCTGACTTTTGCCATGTTGCTACTTCTTGTTGCCATGTTACTACTCCTGACTGTTGCCATGTTACTTCATCTGACTGTTGCCATGTTACTACTCCAGACTGTTGCCATGTTACTTCATCTGACTGTTGTCATGTGACTACTCCTGACTGTTGCCATGTTGCTACTTCTTGTTGCCATATTACTACTCCTGACTGTCGCCATGTTACTACTCCTGACAGTTGCCATGTTACTACTCCTGACAGTTGCCATGCTACTACTCCTGACAGTTGCCATGTTACTACTCTTGACTGTTGCCATGTTACTCCTCCTGAGTGTTGCCATGTTACTACTCCTGACTGTTGCCATGTTACTTCATCTGACTGTTACCATGTTACTACTCCAGACTGTTGCCATGTTACTTCATCTGACTGTTGCCATGTGACTACTCCTGACTGTCGCCATGTTACTACTCCTGAGAGTTGCCATGTTACTACTCTTGACTGCTGCCATGTTACTATGCCACTTGAACAGTCTCCATTATGCAGATTGTAACAAAAATATAATAATCTCAGTCTGCTAACTTTTTTATGCTTTCCCATGTTTAGGTTGCTACAAACACAACAAAGTAATTTGTTACATACGTTTTGTTCAGAACATTGTCTAAAAATGTTAGAAAATTGAATAATTTAAAATATTTTAAAATGGCAAATTGTTCATTATTTTCTCAAAAGCAGTTTGTGGTACAACTGTAAAAAGCATATCAAACATGCTTCCTTGCAACAAGTGTTTCTTTTTGAGAACTGCCATACCAGACTTAATGAGATACCAGATATAATTTAAAGAAAGGTCTACAGGATGATTGAGACAGCAACGGTTGAGGCAATGACAGTGGTAAAGTGTTAGATTTCTGTTTTTAGTAAAAACTACATCTTAAGAGAAATAGCAGCTTCACAACCTAAAAATACCCCTCAGTCTTTCCTGTGCTCTCTTTTGCTCGTCTTCACTGCGGTGTCTTGAATTCACTACGACTGACATTTCTAAGAATTATGGCGGTTGCAACAAAAACTTTGTTCATTGTTTATGGTATTTATACGATGTACTGTAAAGTAGGCCATCTATATTTACTCACAATCGCCAACTGACACCCAAAACTGAATAAACCATTGTTGTCCAAAAGTAGGTAAAATACATTCAATGGCTCACTGCTATTGACTGGAAGTGGTTAAGATACATTTTAGTTTGATATTCATCCAGAGTAGAGAGAAAGTTTCGTCCTTAGTAGAGAGACAGTTAGGTCCTGAGTAGAGCTATAGTTAGGTCCAGAGTAGGGAGAGTTAGGTCCAGAGTAGGGAGAGTTAGGTCCAGAGTAGAGAGACAGTTAGGTCCAGAGTAGAGAGACAGTTAGGTCCAGAGTAGAATGACAGTTAGGTCCAGAGTAGAGGGAAAGTTAGGTCCAGAGTAGAGAGAAAGTTAGGTCCAGAGTAGAGAGACAGTTAGGTCCAGAGTAGAGGGACAGTTAGGTCCAGATTAGAGGGACAGTTAGGTCCAGAGTAGAGGGACAGTTAGGTCCAGAGTAGAGAGACAGTTAGGTCCAGAGTAGAGGGACAGTTAGGTCCAGAGTAGAGGGACAGTTAGGTCCAGAGTAGAGAGACAGTTAGGTCCAGAGTAGGAGACAGTTAGGTCCAGAGTAGAGGGACAGTTAGGTCCTGAGTAGAGAGACAGTTAGGTTCAGAATACATATTGAAAATACATTGCTCAATGCTGAGAAATTAAAAGAGGAAGCCCCTAGGTGTGTTTATACGTGTATGTGAGTTATACACAGAAGGTGATTGATCAAATGGAAATTCCCCCTACTTCAGGTGCTAGGAGTCTGACACTAAATGGTTACATTCCAGGTTGTCTTTTTGCATTTATGCTGGACAGGGAAAATGGCTATGTTGTGTTAACCTATTCATATCCTTAATGGCCATTCATAATTTTCTTCGGCACACCCGTTCTCTGAGCTTACTGACGCACATATCTGAAGACATTCGAAGGGCTAATCCCCCCTCAAAACACAAATTTCTGTGACATACATTGCTTAATCCACTAATAAAGCCTTTTTTAGATTAATAGCTTTCATAATTTTTGTTTCTCGACGTTGGATTTTCTTTTAAAATAATCGGCCAAAGCATTGGTTTACAATTTGAGTTTTTGTGTTGATATTGAACTTTTTCACATCTATATGGGCACAGGTGACATTTTGGGCAAATATGAGTTCTATATATCAAATGAAAGCTGTCGATGAGCTCTATTCAGTGCCAAAATGACAGAAGTGAAAAACACCTAAAACACCTAATTATAAAAAAGGGATTTGGTCAGATTTTGTTTTGGCTCTCCTGGAAAGTTTGTTAAATGTCACTTACACCCTTCTTGCTCCAAGTCCTTGATATGATGTATCTGCCTACGTGTCCTGGTTAAGTTAACTGACAATATCTCAATCAATTTCTCTGCAGCTTTTCACCCAACCCGTCCAAATAGGATCGCTCAGGGGGATGCCACAAACTACTTGTAACCGTCTAGGTTTCTGCCAAGGACAGAACAAAACTGCTTTTTACCTTTCCCAGAAGGGACAGAAATAAAAAATAACACACAAACAAAATGATTAAACAACCTCGAGTTGAATGAGTTGCTATGCATGCTTAGAAATGATCAAAATAACATTACTGTATGCTTTAAACAATATAATTCTGAATTGTATGTACAACCCCATTGCCAAAAAAGTTGGGACGTTGTGCAAAATGCTAATGAAAACAGAATGTGATGATGTGCAAATTGTTTAACCCTGTATTTAATTGAAAATAATACAAAGACAACATATCAAACGTTGAAACTGAGAAATGTTTTTTGAGAAATATTTTTTTCTGACAATTGTTTTTGGAAAAATACACGCCCATTTTGATTTTGATGCCAGCAACACGTTTATCACCTCTTCTTTTAACAATACAATGTTTGGGAACTGAGGAGACCAATTGCTGTAGTTGTCAAAGTGAAATGTTGTCCCATTCTTGCTTGATATACGATTGCAGCTGCTCAACAGTTTGGGGTCTCCTTTGCTGTATTTGTCATCCCATAATGCGCCAAATGTTTTCAATAGGGGACAGGTCTGGACTGCAGGCATACTACAGAGCCAAGCTGTTTTAATACATGCAAAATGTGGTTTGGCATTGTCCTGTTGAAATTAGCAAGGCCTCCCCTGAAAAAGACATTGTCTGGATGGCAGCATATGTTGTTCCTAAACTTATATATATTGTGCTAGGATGGCACAAAAACTTATATATATTGTGCCATCCATGATGGTATATATATATACCATCATGGATGCTGACTTTTGCATTGTGCGCTGGTAACAAGCTGGATGGTCCCTCTCTTCATTAATCTGGAGGACGTTGCGTCCATGATTCCCCAAAAAAATCTCAAATTTTGATTTGTCAGACCACAAGGCAGTTTTCCACTTTGCCTCAGTCCATCTAAAATGACCTCAGGCCCAGAGAAGGCGCTGGTGTTTCTGAATGTTATTTATGTATGGTTTCTTCTTGACATGGTAGAGTTTGAACCTTCATTTGTGGATGCAGGAACGTACTGTGTTCACAGACAATGGTTTTCGGAGTGTTCCTGTGCACATGCAGTGATGTCCGCTACATAATCGTGTCTGTTTTTAATGCCGTGTCGCCTGAGGGCCCGAAGATCACGGCCATCCAGTATTGGTTTTTGCCCTACATATATTACACATACGTAATGCTAAAAAACGCTTTTTTTTTAACAGGGTTGTAAAATGCTGAAGTAATTTCTCAGAGATTTTTTGAAGAAAATCTCTGAATTCCAACTTTGATTGATACTGGAGCTATGATAGATAATGACATTCTCAACATTTCAATGTGGTCTGTCTAGACATTCGTTCTTGCAATGTTGACATCCAATGTAATGCATGTAGACCAAACAGAATTTGTTCAGTGGCGCATTTCTTACTAAATATAGTACAGGAACTGGCATTGTGAGATGTGAGAGAATCTATGCAGTGTGACTGCAACAAAGAAAACCTGCATAATTATAAACATAAATATATAAAAAGGAGTGGTCCTTCCATTCATCAAATATCTTCTGCTTTGGCAATATTCACATACTGTATTGCGCACAAGTACAGATTACTGATTTGCATTTCAATTGATTGACAATAGGAGACATCAAGTTAAGAATTGTGGGGGTTTAGGTTGCATGAAGAGTGTGTTTGTGCTTAGCGCTGTCACAGAAGACAACTGTGTGCAAGCATGCGAGGGACATCTGAGGTAACTATCCAAACTGAAGGACTACCAGTCAGCAGCACTGGGTCAGAGTTCAGGGTTTAGGGCTCAACACTCAAAATCGTGTGTTCATTTCTTAAACAGAGACAGTGAAGGGGAGAAAGAAAGAGAGACAGGGGGAGTCCTGAAAGTGAAGAGTGAAGCTGAATGGCAGTTGGTCAGTGTTATTCTTTTAGGATTGTGAAGAAAGATAGAGAAACAAAGAAATAGGGGAAGAGAGGGAGAGACGTTGTGAAGAGGGTTCAGTCAGGGGACTGACACCGTGGTACTCAGAAGCCTCCTACTGTCCATCATGGTGTGCAGAGATAGCCCCATAATAAGATACTGCCTGACAAACAGATATTACTTGCTGTGTGTGTGTGTGTGTGTGTGCGTGCGTGTGTGTGTGTTTCTGTGCATGTGGTTGCATTTGTAGACATAGTACTTGCGTGTATGTGTTTGGGTGCATGTTTGTGTAGCTGTACGCGAGTACGTCTGGATATGTTTGTGTGTTTGCACGTGTGTGTCTGTACATGTTTGTGTGTCGCTGTGTGCATGTCTGGATGTGTTTGTGTGTGTCTGTGTTTGTGTGATATCCCCAGGGAAGACGGTTTATTTGATATCCATAATCATCCACGGGCGTAATCAGCACTGACTAACTCCTTCAATGTGATGGTGACCTCTCCAGCAGAGAATATCTGCTTCCCTCATGGTGCTGTGTCACAGGAACAAAGCAGCTGCATCACAATCAACAACAACAACAATGTGTTATCCATTTTCACCAGGCGGTACACGTCTGTGTTGTGAAATAACAGCAAAATAACTGAAGATGTGTTCTTGGAAGAGTGGGCGACAAGGTCTGCTGCACTTGTTTGAGTCATTGCTCATCATCTAAAGGAATTAGAGAAGTGTTTATTTCGGTCGTCTCTGCCTTCGGCCATCCAATTTCATTTATGATAGAAGTACAATATTAAAACCTCTTTTACCTAAGCATTGTCCTAACACTTACGCTAAACCTTTTCTTTTTCTTTTCTTATCCAGATGACCTAAATCATAATTCAATTGACGTGGTTTTTACTCTCCCCGGTCTCTGTGGCCAAACTGAGTCGTCCGAAAGCTCTCCACTGCGTCACACAAGGCCACAACAAGGTCACAATCTGTTTTTTTTACAACTAAGAACAACGTAGACAATAAATTTATATAATCAAGATGGACAGTGATACAGTGATACAATGTGCCAAAACATAACACAAACGCATATGGTAAGATGATGGTAAGATGGAGACAAACACAAAACCATGAGTTACTTTAAACCCTAATCCTAACCCTAAAACTTACCCTAAGTATAACCTAACCTTAACCCTAAGATTAATCTCAATAACCTAACATTTGCTTACATTTAACGTAGACTGAGGCATTGTCATGGAGGCTGCGGCACCCTCAAAACCCCTACTTCCCGCGGCTATTATTGGATGTCCAGCCGTTTATGTTATATGACGGTGCATGGTTTAAATTCTGGACATTTAGTTGTTATGGTAATGGCATTCTTGTTGCTGTATCTTCAGCTGGTCTTCATTTTATTTTATCTAACTAGCAGGATTACTTAGTCGGCTCTGTGTGAACCAGGCTGACTTGCTAGAAAGTGAGAAAAAAACGTTTTGGGAACATTCGTCATTCAGCAGATGGGCTTTTCCAAGGCAAATTACATTAGCGAGGGCTTGCATATTTTTTCTGGCCCCTAATGGGAATGAAGCCCACAACCTCGGCGTGCAAGCCCCTTTCTTTACCAACTGAGCTACACGGGAGCAAAGAAAACAAAATAAACTTTCTTATTACCTAAAAAAGTATGTAGGAACTTTGTGCAGTCTGATTGCCCATGCCAATACCAAATGCTGTTGGCTGAGTATACAAATACACATTCTTCTTGCTGCAGATACAAAACAGGACATGACCCAATCACCCTCTTATAACTACCCCCCCCCCACCCTCCACACACCCTGTCTGTTATTAAAAAATGGACACTATCTGCTACTTTCAAACATTTCAAAGGATCTCCTTGAAAGGCGAGACAGGACGTCGCCGTGGCAGCAGGGGGAAAGATGGCCCGAATGGTTCCCGCCAACAACCAAACTGTATGAAAGGTCTCTTTAAATTAAGTTATTTTTTGTAAATGCCAAGAAAGATTAAAATTACCATTCCTCTTTTCAAGAAAATCATCACTTGAGGTACTTTGTAAAAAGGAAACTGTGTACATTTACATTTGACATTTAGTCATTTAGCAGATGCTTTTATCTATAGCAACTTACAGTCCTCTGGTGTTATGATCCTTGTGTGCTGTAGAAATGTAAAATTATGTTGTATATTCTGCTTGTTCTAAATAAATTCTTAGTCTTTGAACAAGAACATGTCATATTTTCTCTAATTATGTAGGATATATTATAATCTGAACAATGACCCAACTTTCCTGGTTGTACAAAGGATTTTTCCATCAATAATGGAAATACATTCTATCCACTAAATGAAATGAAACCTTCTATGGGGTCTTTGCAGGTTCTGCTGAGGTGAGGCCATGGAAAAACCGATGACAAGATCAGGGGGTTTGTAACAAAGAGGACTTCACTAGCCTTGTACCAAATTTAAGGGGCTAGACCAAAACATTCTCTTGTAAAAGACCAATGTGGCGGCCCATTTGATTTTCCAGACATTTGAACTACCTGCCTCAATGCACATTCACTTGACTCTCTGCTAACACTTTCTCCCTTTCTCTTTTTCTGTCTCTCTCTGTCTCTCTCTCTCTCTGTCTCTCTCTCTCTCTCTCTCTCTCTCTCTCTCTCTCTCATACACACATCTAACTCTTACACAAACACACCGAACACACAGATACACACACAACTCTCTCAAACACACACAACTCCATCTCTCAAACACACATTAGTCACATTTGACAGTGACTGATTTGTCAATTACAACTTACTCTTTTACTCATTTTTCACTACTGTTAACACATTTCCTGAATGTAGTTTGTGTGAGAGATTGAATGAAATATTATGAATCGAATTGAGTGATGATAATAATATACTAAGGTTGGAATCATCAAAAAGCTGATGCAACAGTCCTGCCAATAAAAAAGGGATCTCACAAATAGCATCTTAAAAAGCTTTGCATACATCTGTAAGCTACTTCAAGGTTTTTCAAGTTGCTAACCCACATTTCCCGAATTTGAACTGCATTTTACCAAAATTATAAACATGCCTTTCAAAACTCACACCATATTGATTAAAACCACAAATTAAACTCTCCCATTAAGGCTACTCTCAGGTCAACTTCCCTCATTGCCATACCACGTTTAAAAACAAGTCCATAGCCACAAATCAAATTTGAGATCATTCTTCTTCCTTTCCCTCATCCAGAGGAGTCTCTTTCTTCCTCTCCCTCTCTCTCTAATGTTGTCATCCATTGTTTCAAAACACAGGTGTGCTTACCTGTGTCCCTTTTTCATTCATGCAAACATCCTGATTGCTTGTTGACTAATTATGCATTTGTGTTTTAACCTCGACAGCTGTTTTTTTGTTGAGTGTTAGAGTGTTAGAATTGTAACGATTTGAGTTTGGTTATTAAAATGGCAGTGTTTTCTACATGTGCTTTACAAAAATGGTTTTGTGTAGTTTTGCAAAAATAATTCTGAATGGAACAGAGGTTTGTGTGAAAACAGGCAAATAGGGCTTATGGGTTTGGGTTAATATTCTTCCTTCTGGAATTTTGGAAAACAAGTTTGTGTAAATTGTTCATAGAACAAGTTTTAGTTACTCAACAATTGTGGAAAACTGTAATGCATGCTTAGAAGTTTATTATCGTAATAATGTGTTGTTCAATCCTGGGCCAGGAGACCCTCACCAGGTTTTCAAGCTTTTCAACCAGCCCAGAACTAACTAATTCATGATTAGTTAAATAATTGAACCAGGGGTGTTAGTGCTGGGCTTCAATAAAATGTTCTGTACCCTGTGGGTCACCAGGAACATGATGAACATGGCGTTAATGTTCATCATAAATCCACTGACCTCACGTTCAAAGACCTCTTTTTTTTAAATGGTGATAATCCTGTTAGAAAAACGAGTTGAGAAGGTTAAGCAGTACTGTGTAGTTATGTTTCAATCAGGGCTGTGTAGTTATGTTTCTCAGAGCTGTGTAGTTATGTTTCAGTCAGGGCTGTGTAGTTATGTTTCAGGGCCCCGCAGTGTCCCTGAGCCAGCAGATGCGTAGGAGGCCTGAGAGAAAGAGAGGGAGATGAAGTGGAGAAATGCTATTGAGAGAGATGGATAGAAAAAGACTGGGACAGAAGGAGGGAAAGAGGGACTGGAGAGACTGTGGAGTGAGTCCGAAGAGAGAGAGTGACTGCAGAAGAATATTGGAGGAATAGGTGACAAAAGAGAAAGCAATATAGCGTGAGAGGAATTCTGAAAAACTGCAGTCTATACTAATGTCCTACAACTTGCTCCTGACTTTGGTTCTGGGCCCCCGGTTTCAGGCGGTTGTCATGGCAACAGTCAGACACGGGAGAGGTACCTGGGGCTAGTGCTGTGCATGCCGATACTTGGCTAGCCCGGTCCTGCATCAGTCAATACACAAATGAACTTTCCCGGCTAATAATAGAAAAACCCATGTATTTCTTATTGGAATGTATACGTTTAACCGAGCCTTGAGAGATAAAGCTTTGAAAAACACAGACACCTAATACTGAAACAGAGTTTATAGAAAATGGTCTCCATTCCTCATAGAGCTATACAGAAATCAACTTTATGGGTAGTCATTGAAACTACATTCCCTTGGAAACTAATTTCTTTAAAGCTCTTACAAAGCTTGCCTTTCAGTGCTGGATGAAAACCTTACCAACCACTTATTCAAAATGGGACATTCATCACACCATGATCCTTAAGGAAATTTGACTTGTGTCATAGTTTAGCAATTCTAAAATATCATTATTCTTCTATTATTATATTTAATTTGAAGAGCAAATTTATGGCTTTCCTTAACACATCAATATTTACTGCTGTAATTGACCGCAGTTAAACATTGTTCAACAGCCAGTACCATGGGATTCAAGAGCGTTGTCATGCTCTATGTTAGGGGCCTAATTTTTAGTGCTGAAAACCAGCACTGTAGTGCAAATGAAATGCAAGATACCCGTGCAGGTATTTTATATGAATATGAAATCCTCTCTAGATATCAATGAACCCTCATGAATTATTTTCCTTCATTTACAATATGTATTAACTTAATATGTACAATTGTTTTACTAATTTTGATATCATGAATCCTTCAACAATTTGATTAGGGAGGTCCAGAGTTGAGTTTGAGGGATATACTGTATGTATATATATATATATATTATATACTGTATATATAATAATTACATTACTTATTCAATGTTATTTCCTATGCTGATGAGTCAATTATTGAATATAAAACATTGTATTCGCACAGGTGAATGGAGTTGTTTTGGGGATTCAATGAATTTAATAAATTGTCAATCATTTTTTATTTATTTTTTATTTTGAGGTTTCTGGCAGTCTAATTGTAGCATCTGAACAGTAACTGAAAGGTTAATAGATTGAATACTGAGCTGGCAAGGTGAATAATATTTTCTTCAGCCCATAAGCAAGGCAGGCCTGCCCCAAATTTCTGTAAATAATCTGTACTCAGTTACCTTACCAGGGAAAAAGTTATAGAACATTTATTTCAGGGCTCCTGACTAACATTTAACACTGAGGTATTGTATAATTAATGATGGACTCTGTGTGCTACGGAAATAATGCATGACTTAGAAGGCATGATCCACAACTTGTTATTGGAGTGGAATTAACCTTCTATCTGTGGAGTTCATTATTTTCCAGAGAAGGTATAAAGCCATGTGTTGATTATTCATTTTATACCATTGTTATAATTTTATGTATTTGCTACTATGAATTCTTCCAGCAAACAACGATGTGCTGATTCCAGCAGCTGCATTGCAAAAGGGCAGTTCAACAAATTCAAAATATTATGTTTTTGTTTTTTTGGTTTTTTTCATGACCAATTCAGTTTAATACTTGGACAGTGTGATAGCCGTTTGAAACTCTGCATTTTCCTAATATATCTGGTATTTATTTTATACTTTGTCATAAAGTTAAGAAAATCATATGTGCTGCATTTGCATATTCACACCGGGTCTATTTGCATACATGAATACATGAATATAAAGGAGAATGCAGCAACCACCCGGCTTTCTCTAACCTTCCAGCACTTACCTGCAGTATCTGGACTGTCTAATTAATTACATGGTGGTAGATACTCACCCCAATAAAAACAAATAACAAGCCTGGCTTGGGCTTAAATTTATTTGTTAATGCTTTGTGTTGTAGAAGAATAATATCGCTATTTTCCAAGTTTTCATTTTTCGATGTTGCTTTCATTTCAGAACATCTTCTTTGTAAATTAGTCCACCTTTTTTTAAATTGGATTAAAAAACAACACCCAAATACTGTATTATGTGTGGACTACTTGGTGAAAAAAGAATTAGCTCTTAAAATAAAGAAATAAAACACAGGAGTTATTTTTTTAAAACATTATCAGTAAAAGGGGGCAAAGTTTTGGAGGATAAATTTTTATTGATACTTTCTTGTAACAATTTCAAAGATGATCTTTCCATTTGTAATAGTACAAATGATCAATTTTAAAATTTGGATTGAGAGTGTTCCTCAGGCTAACGATTGAGCTTGCAGGTGCCCGACTTGCAACAATGTTGATTTTGTAGGTTTCTGCATACTGGATGTTTTAAGGGTCTTAATGGCAGTGGCTACCGGCTATCTCTCAGTGGGGGAGTCAGCACTTTCAGGGATTTACTCACTAATAATTGGGGATGGTCTTTTCCCTCACTTTCTCAGGCCTAGTTAATGCAGAACATATTTAAATTGCAAATAGTTAGAGAACACTGAGGTTTGTACAGTCAGAATTATTAATGTGTGTTTTATTCCCCTGTCAAACATTAAACCATTAGCATAGTAGGCCTCTCACTTCCCATAAGGTCCAGGAGACTTCAAAGGAGCTACCAACTCTGGGTTAATTGCATTGATTTTTTATTGAAGAGGGATAGAGCTGAGCTAACTCATCATGTTAAGTCTAAGGACATGCTAGCATGCTAATATTGGCTTCCAAGTACTTTAAAACATCAATGGCAAAACGGATAGAAATCAATATAGCAGATAGAAATAGTTCTACTCTATTCATACCAACATTTTTCGATATTAACAAACAAATGTCAGTCTCTCTCAGAATCAGCAAATGGCCAATACACATAAAGAGGGTGAAGCATTCTGGAGTATTTTGATAGTTGTAGTTAGTATTTATTGGGCCATTGTGTAATGGTTGATTAATGGAAATGTTGTGAGTTTAGTAAAATGAACTACTCATTGTTTTGCATGTTTATAGCTATAGATAGGTAACAGTAAAATACTATACTTGACTCTTTAATTGAAAAATGTGTTAACCTCATGTTACCTCATTCAACTTTAAATTTAATAACACAAATGAATTAATGCACACTGATAGTTACAAAAACAATATTTGTTCCACAGTTAGTCTGGTGTCATTTCCATTTCAAAATACAGCACTTCGTATGACTCAGTGTTTTATGAGGCCAACTAAGACAAAGACATTTCAAAGTCATTGAGGACATACTGTATGACTGGGTGCAGTTTAACATTTGGTTTATATTACCTTGGAGTGTTTATGTTGCCAGCAATAAGGAGAGGAATTGCTTTACATGGCCTTCAGTGAATTAGGTCAACAAAGGATCTGCCACCTATGTCAGAATAGAATCATAATCCTAAACAAAAACAACGCAAAAATGAATCTGATTATCATTTTAATTACTTTAATTCCATTTTAGAAGACCTGTGTTGTCACACTGAAATAAATGTGATTGTATAGTGAATGCACTTTTGTCTTTAGGCATGGCTTTGTTATGAAATGGAAGTCCTGCGTCTGGTCCCTATCACAGACTTCTGATGAACTCTGAACTGTTGCTGAATAAAATGGAAAGGCTGTCCTTAGTGTCTGGACAATGTGCTTTCACTGTTTTTAAATGGGAAAGAAATCACACCATGAAAAACCATGACCTTTCGTGAGGTTTTGTTATCAACTGAACCTTTGGCTGTACTACGTCCGCAGTTAATATTATTTTCGGTTAAATGTGATTTTTTTTTCTTTCTAGATACCAAACAATTTTAAGAATGACTGTGGCTGTGATAATGATTCTATTCATATAATAGTGTTTGTAAGTGTGTAAACAGTCTGTGCTAGTTTCAATTTCCTTTAAGTTTCAGTGGTTCAAGTTAGCCTTTAGTAACAGGAAATAATGTAGTGTTTGAGTGTCTCTGACACAGTTAAAGCCTAACTACAAAGCATGATAATGGAACGTACATAGCATTTTTTTGGTCTAGATATGGTATTACTCTAGATATGGTATTACTCTGGGAAAGTTTCCACTGAGAAAATTTTATTAAATTGTATTGATCTTATAATATTAATTTTGTTGTAATATTATTTATTGTATGGAATTTTACGGAATAATACAGCATTATAAAGTCACATTGTGCATGCACTACAGAGTAAATTAATATTAATATTAATAAACCATCCTTATGAGAATAATTATTCCACATGCATTAGAAAAATGGTAACAGAAGCTCTACCCTCTTTTCTGATGTATACATACTTCCCCCCTCCTGTCTCTTTCAATTTCCCTCCATTCATTATCACCAGGACAGGGGGAGACGAGCAAAAAGGTCATGGCAGGGCAAAGCCAATCTTGCTAGACACTATCGTCAGTGGATCCTCCTATGCTTAATTAATGCTTAATTAATGCTGTGATTTAATACAAACGTTTTTTTAATTCAGAGAGCTTTCCAAGGACATTTCCATTCAGCTGTAGCCAGATCCACGTCACCAAATACAGGGCATATCACTGGGCAGGTACTGCTCCCATATCATTCTTGTCACTGCGGTAGCACTTCTCAGCTTTGCCTCATGAAACCACATATAATCACAGTGCTGCTAAAACAATCCCTGATTCCTGAACAATATTGAACAATCCTGAAACACAATTGACAAGGCTTTTATTCTATCGACAAACTAGTACTAACTAGTACTAATATTCACACTGAAATATTCACGGTGCAATAAATGGTATTGCATATGTGTCTTTGTGTGTAGGTGTTCACCATGTTTGTGCACATATGCACTCCATTGTTTCAATCCATAGGTCATGTTTCAAACTGCCATTTTCTGGTATCCCCCTAAACTTCAGGACACAGAGCCAGTGGAGGAAAACTGGACCAGGATGGAAAAGCCGATACCTATACACAGTTAGTAATCTGAGAACTTGCATATCATATTGCATATCCACAGTTAAAAAGTGAATGTATGTGGTTAAGCAAGCAAGCAAGTTTATTAATATAGCACAATTCATACATAGAGGCGAATCAATGTGCTTTACAAAGAGAAATGAAAACATAAAAATGCAATAGAATAAAAACAGTCAGATTGTTACAAATCTCTTACCATCCTCCAGCGCTTGGATGAACCCGTCAGTCCTTTCGTGAGATAATCTCTGCATCAATGTCTTACCCGGCTGTCTCCAGGGGGACATTTATGCCATGTCTGTACATGCATTTTATATTCCTCTTCGATGAATTAAAGTTCCCAAAATTGTTCACTGCAACACCCCAGTATCTCAATCCTCGCGCATCAGCGCTTGGAAAAATTCGTCAGACCGTTTGTCAGATAATACCTGGCATCAATGTCTAAATTACAGCTTGCACAAGAACTTGCATTGTCCCTCATCAGTAGATTGTTACATTTACACAGTGGTTATTCCTCAGATAGCACCAGAAGTTGCATTACAGAAAAATCATTTAACGATTGGTAAAACACAGAAAAAGAAAATAGAAATAGAATAAAAACAAAATAAAAACATAAATGGTAGATTCCGTAGTAGATTCCATGAGGAAGATTTAAAAGCTGTAAGGCTAACAGTGTGGTGAAGTTTGAGCGGTCAGTCATAGGCACGTGAAAAGATTTTTAACCTGGATTTTAAAATTGATACGTTTGGGGCACATCTGATATCTTCTGGTAGTTAATTCCAGTTATGTGCAGCATAACTACTAAATGCAGCTTCGCCATGTTTAGTTTGGACTCTGGGCTGTACTAGCTGACAGGAGTTCATGGATCTAAGAGCCCTGCTTGGTTCATAATCTTCAAATATATTGGAAATGTATTCAGGGCCTAAACCATTCAGTGATTTATAGACTAAAAACATCACTTTAAAATCTATTCTATCAGAACACCAAGATTACGCACTTGGTCCCTGGTTTTTAGGGCCTGAGAATCCAGCTCTTTACAAATAGTAGTTCTCTTATTTGTGTTGCCAAACACAATAATCTCTGTTTTATCTTGGTTTAATTGTAGATAATTTTGGCTCATCCAGGCATTTATGTGCTCTATACAGTGACACAGTGAGTCTGTTGAGATGTGGTCATACGATTTGAGAGCCATATATATTTTAATATCATCTGCATAGCTGTGGAAGTTAATGTTGTTGTTCTGTAGAATTTGGCCCAGAGGTAGCATATAGAGATTGAACAGAAGCGTTCTTAGAACGGATCCCTGGGGAACTCCGCATGTCATAGCCACCCTATCAGATTCATGATTGCTAATGGTGACGAAGTAACTCCAAACATTACATCGTGGAAGACGTGTGATTTCAGTGACTTCGACCATTGTATGTTTGTTGGTGCCAGGCGTGGTGGTTCAATCACTAGAAAATTCTGGGATTTTCACACACTACAGTCTCTCTCTCTCTCTCTCTCTCTCTCTCTCTCTCTCTCTCTCGAGTTTACAGAGAATGGTGGGATAAACTAAAAAAAACAAGTGAATGGCAGTTTTGTGGGTGAAACACCTTGTTATTGAGAGAGGTTAGAGGAGAATGGTCAGACGCATTCAAGGTGGCAAAAGGGCATCTCTGAATGCGTAACATGTCGAAACATGAAGGGGAAGGAGGCACAAGGAGGTCATACCCAGCACTAGATAGGTGTCCGTAATAAAGCGGCCGGTGAGTTTAGGTAAACCGGTAATAGAAATAGCAATAAAAAAAGTTTCAACACCGCCATCAATGGATACATGGTCAAAGTCCCTGGTCGTCATGGCAAACTACGCTTTTGTGACATCACAGAGCTCTTCAGAGAAAATAGACAGAGCCCACATCTGTGTCTTTTTGTCACTTGTTCTGTGTGTGTTGTGTGTGTGTGTTGTGTCCCCAGGGTAATGAAGCCTTTAACTGGAATGTGAATTGAATTTCCCATCAGAGAGATTGAGGAACACAAAAAGGGATTCATCCTAATGTTATAATTAGGGCGTTCTCTATATTTTTGAACAGAGGAGATTTTACACATCTGTTCTATAGAACACATCATACTCCTCTGCTCTTTCACTGACATTGTTCAATGCCACAGGCATGATAGTTTGATTAGCACTCATTCAAACAAATGGCAATTGAAATGGCAGTGAATGACTACGATGAACAACCCTGTCATTGTGTTGACACTTAAAGCCATCTTGTAATAAAACTGGCCTTAGAGTGGGAAACCGTCACTTGAAATCAATTGTGTCTTTATTGCTAAGCATAATATTTCTGCTGTTGTGACAGCTATTAAAAGAAAAGTTGCAATGTTTAAGTGGCTGCATCATCATGTGCTTCAACAACCAATTATCTATATCTAAAGCCCGGTGAATTCAGAACTAATGCAATTAGTGAATATAGCATTCATTCTGGGTCACCAGTGTACCTCAATATACCCATTGCTTCTTAAATAATATTCTTTAACATAATAATGAAACCTGTCTGTTACCCAATCACGTTTTTAATGTATGCCCAATAATACAACGTCCTAGCTAATTTTCTTTCAGCTCTGATAAAACTAACCTCTAATTTTAAGTACTAGCAGGTAACTTGTTTTAAACATTTGTTTATGTGCTGTATTCCAACGCTTTGGATCTGAAATGAAACAACAACTATGGGGTTAGTGTCACATCCTGGCTGGGCACCTCTAGGCATCTCTATGCTCCTGGGGGCCACAGTCAGGACCTGACCACAGAGGTCCCTTTAGGCATCTGCGCTGCAGTTTTGGTTGTCTCCAATTGGAGGCAGCTGCTCTGTGTTGCCTCTAATTGGGGACCCTATTTAAGTTGCCCTTTTGATCCTTTAGTTTGTGGATCATTGCTTGCACCGGCTGTGTTTGTGTTATGCGCTTGAGTTTGCAGTCTGCCATACATGTCCAAGCCATAACACCCCTTTCAGCATATTCAACATAGGCCAGCTCAGGGCTCAGTGGTGGCAGGGTATTCTGTACCAGGGTGCTGGGCTACTGCCATGCTCCTCTGTCGGTTGATAAACCCTGTAGACTGTACAAGGATGACAGTAAGCGAACACTGCTGACAAGTCTTTTCTCATGTAGACTGCTAATTATTCAAGGCAACCCCCAGGCGTTAGGTCTGTGATGCAGTTCAGTTACCTAGTCGTGTGGTACACAACTTTCCCTTTGGCAATTTGCACTGGCTTATCCCAAGAGCAGTAACATTACCTTTAACGTTAATAAATCAGTGTGTTGTCCACATTATTCAATATTACAAGTTATTTCTCCCTTGCCCATTGATGTAAACATTCTTTTTCAGTTTTAAGGGGCCTAGCTGAGTGTGGTTGCCAGCAAGCTAGCAGGTGGCTCAATCCTTGTCCTGTTGCCATGACACTACCCACTCTACTCACAGAGGGGAATCCTGGGAGTTTGGAATTGGAGTCAACCAGACAATTGAGAATGTCAGGACAAATCTGGAAAAGGCTAGATATGGGGCACAGGGTACCGTAGGCCTAGTGGTTAGAGCATCTGACCAGTAACCCAATGGTTGGTAGATCAAATCCCTGAGCAGGAAAGTTACCTCTTAAGTTACCCCTCTTAAGTGGGGCCGCCAATTGCTGAAGCGTGAAGCACGTAAAAATCGCCAATCATTTGTTGCATCACTCGCCAGAGTTCCAAACTGCCTCTGAAAGCAACATCAGCACAACTGTACATCAGGAGCTTCACAAAATGGGTTTCCATGGCTGAGCAGCTCTAAGCTACACACCAAAATGCCAAGCATTGTAAAGCGTGCCACCACTGGACTCTGGAGCAGTGGAAATGTGTTCTCTAGAGCAGTGGTTCCCAACTCTGGTCCTCGAGTACCCCCAACAGCACACATTTTTGTTGTAACCCTGGACAAGCACACCCAATTCAACTCAATGAGAGCCTGATAATTAGTTGACAAGTTGAATCAGCTGTGCTTGGCTGGGGCTACAATGAAAATGTGTACTGTTGGGGGTACTTGAGGACCGTGGTTGGGAACCACTGATCTAGAGTGATGAATCACGTTTCACTATCTGGCAGTCTGATGGACGAGTTTGGGTGTGGCAGATGCCAGGAGAATGGTACCTACCGGAATGCATAGTGCCTACTGTAAAGTCTGGTGGAGGAAGGATTATGGTCTGGGGCTGTGTTTCAGGGTTTGGGCTAGGCCCCTTAGTAGCAGTGAAGGGTCATCTTAATGCTTCAGGATACAAAGATATTTTAGAAAATTGGGTGCTTACAATTTTATGGCAACAGTTTGGGAAAGGCCCTTTCCTGTTCCAGCATGATGGTGGAACTGTGCACAAAGTTGGATCCATAAAGACATGGTTCGACGAGGTTGGTGTGGAGGAACTCTGGTGTCCTGCACAGAGCCCTGACCTCAACCACATTGAACACCTTTGAGATGAATTGGAACGGCGAATGCATACCAGGCCTTCTCATCCAATATCAGTGCCTGATCTCACAAATGCTCTTTTGACTGAATGGGTTCAAATTCCCACAGAGACACTCCAAAATCTTGTGGAAAGCTTTCCCAGAAGAGTGGCGACTGTTATAGCTGCAAAGGGGTGGCCAACTCCACATTAATGCCCATGGTTTTGGAATGGGATGTCCAACAATCTCATATAAGTGTGATGGTCGGGTGTCCACATACTTCATATATATATATGAAGTCATATAGTGTATATATATGAATATGATTAATATAGGTCTCCGCTGCAGAACAAGAAATTGTTTTAAAAGTTAACACTTGTGCATAAAGTACCCTCCTCACCAAAACCTTCAGAGACAGGAAGGGGCTGTTACGGAAGTGGTTTGCTTTCATTCTCACACCTCAACATTATGTAATACGTTGGCAGAAAGTTGTCTTGACACACTATTATAAATAGCAAATGTTTTGCCATCATGTTAATACCTGCCTGACAGGTATGATAGTGCATTAAGTAGTTGTTATGAACGCTGTACCAACGAGGTTACAGTAACAAATCAGACGTTATTACTGTCAGTGTCTATATGTTCCGGTTTCATTTGAAAGTGTAGGATTTTTTTCCCCCAGTTCCGCTCCTGAACAGGAAGAAGAGAGCAGAGGGAAAAGGAGGGAGTGGAATAATCGATGGCCCTTTCCCAGCAGTGTCCATACTCACGTTCAACATCCTTCCTCTGCTCCGGCTGTCTGTTGTGTTTTCCCACTGAGGCCTCAGGTAGCAGACGGACACCCATCTCCTCCCACCTCCCCACCTCAGACCCTCTTTCCTGAATAATATATGCCAGAATTCTTGGCTAGGCCATTAAAATTGACCTTGGTGAATTATTGATTGTACCATAACAGTCCTGACCTCTATCAAAGCTAGCCTGTTAGTTAGCCTCGCTGCTTCCGGTGCTCTCGCATTTCATGTCCCGGTGACTTTCAATAGCCGCTCGTATCCCTCATGGGTTTAATCGCCATGGCTACAGGCCGGATGGGGGGCATAGGAAGGGTTAGAGGAGTAAGTAATTGGACAGCCTTTTCCACTTACCATGATACAGATGACTATATTGGATATACTGTATATGACATGATGAATGGGAATTACATGTAAACTACAAACACTTGTCATATTTTTTATTTATTTGTTTATTTTGATTACTATAGCAAAAAATACACGGACTTTGTATACCCAAGAATGTTTAAATACGAGTTTAAATACGAGTAAACATAAAGAGCTGAAGAAATACTGTATAACCGTAAAACAACACAAGCAATGAAAATTTCTGTGTTATTTTTACGGTGTGGGTGTAAACAGTATGTGCTTGTGTATGTATCTTTTCATAATTACAGAAGACAATGAAATATGTATAGTGCCATTAGAATTTATTCAGACCGCTTCACTTTCACTACATCTGATATATCTCATGTAGAAAAGTATTCAGACCCTTTGCCGTGACCCTCCAAATTGAGCTCGCATGCATCCTGTGCCCTTTGATCACCCTTGAAATCCCTCTGGAACTTTATTGGAGTACATCCATGGCAAACTTAAATGATTGGACGTTCAGAAAGGCACATACCAGTCTATACAACATCTCACACATCACAATGCACGTCAGAGTAAAGACCAAGCCCTTAATGAAAAAACCTGCTAATGCACTGAAAGTTACCAGGAGCGCAGCGGTCTCCATCATTGTGAAATGGAAGAAGTTTGGAACCACAAGGATTCCTCCTAGAGCTGGATGTCTGGCCAAACTAAGAAACCAAGCAAGAAGGTTCTTAGGGAGGTGACCAAGAAACCAATGGCCACTCTAACAGAGCTTCAGAGGTTCTCTGCAGAGATCCTTTCAGAAGGACAACCATTTCTCCAGCAGTCCATCAATCAGGCCAGACGGAAACCCCTGCAGAGTAAAAGGCATATGACATGTCACCTGAAGGACTCTGAGAGCATGAGGAAAAAGATTCTCTGATCTGATGAGAACAAAACGCCCAGTCAGGGCCATTTCTCTGACATCTATTATCAGACTGGACGTCAAATGGTGACGTCCTCACTGCAACAGCTGAAACATGATGAGTCACCCCACCCCCCAAATCCTGTCTGTATCTGGAACAGTCAACATCCACTTCGCTCTCATCAAAGACCGGGCCATTGCAGGAAATTGATTGGCTGTGACCGTAGCAACATAGCAACCGTAACAGAGAGGGCGTATCACGACTGGGAGATGTCGCTTTGCTATCACGGTGACCTTTCACAGTGTTTCGTTTCAGACACATTCTTTTGTCCCCTCCTGGCCGTTCAGCTACTGGCGCCTGTATTGATTGTGGAAGACAAGAAGGTGGAAGTCAAGATGTAAATCAGCGTTTGGGTTCAGTGGTACCACGGGTTTATGTAGATGGCGGCCCTTCCTTTGAACGTGTCATGTAGCGGGTTAACTTGACTCAAGCTCAAATGTCCCTGCGATTGTCAGTCTGACACTGTCACACCGAAAGGTCGGCAGCATCCTGACAATGACAGAATGTCATGTCGACAGCACGCCCGGGGCACGAGCAGGTACGCTGGCCGGTCCATCCAGCAGAATGGTGCATCGATGAGCCGGTAGTCATGGCGCTTTGTCTTGTCAGCTGGATGTGTGCAGCACGTTGTAACACCTCCCCCACGCCCCTTTGTTGCCCCTGCCGACACCCACTTCCCTCCCCCCGTCAGGGTCCAGTGGAAACTGCTGACTCACACGCCCCTATGCAAGTTCACTGGGCCAGGCCGGGTGGCCGACCATCCAGCTTATGTTGATTGGCCGGCCGCGACAACATACTGTCACACCTCCCCAGTGCCGAGTGCCATCCTCCCCCTCTGTGTCTGATGTCTGTTTCCTGTCTCAGTTGATAATTATCTCATAAATGTGTGCCGACTCTGGACTCGCTGGTCATGTCTGTAGTCCGGTTTGATTAGCATAAATTATATGTCTTTGCAGGAGTTTTGTCTAATTAAACATGTAATTATTATGTGCATAAACATTTGTCTGACATGTAAATGCTTTAAAATATTGAACATAGTCTGGCATACTTACAAGAGGGACTGACTTTCTCCTCTTCATCTCATATGAGACCTAATGGCTGTAGTCATGATCTCCTTCTGTCTCTCTGTCCTTGCCAATGTGTTGTGCCTCACCCCAATAGTGGTTCCTCTGTCATTCTGTGTTCATCGTCTGGTGTCCAGAGCCAGTCCAGCCACATTCACTTATCCCCAGTATGACAAGATTGTATCTCTTCATCTCCTTGAGAACTTGAGCTGCCTTGGATGTCTGGTACATTGTTCAGACATTGAATGTTTCGTGTCAAATCTTCATTTCAGCTCTCTTGGTTGGCTTTCATCAGGAGTGATCCTACTGCCAATCAAATGGTACTTCAGAACAAATATACTTAACGACTGGGATGGGTATGTAGCAACCAAAACATGTGAAAGCATAAATGTTTTTTTAATAAAGCATAATGTTTTTTTAAATTAATAAAGCATAAATGTTTTTTTTAATTAATAAAGCATAAATATTAAGGAAAACAATTTTTACAAGTAATATTTTGCTTATGTTGTTGTTTGTATTCTGTGGTATTAGCAAGATTAACACTTTCTGGCATCATCTTGGAAAAATGAACTCCACGAAGGAACAAGGCATCCATTATTTCCAAAATAATGTACAGAACAATGGTGTTTATCTACAACCAGTTGGATAGATTATCCACTAGATAATCAATCCAACTGGTTGTTTTGACAGGCATCATGATAACATCTTAATATATTATTTTGTCAGAACCATTTCGTACTGAAAATCAATGAAATGAAGTCACTTTAAATACAGACAGTCTCATCCACACTGAGAAAGCTTTAATGCTGTGCTGGCTGGTTCATGGTATGGGTATGACATTAGCAAACGCTGAGGGTTTTTTCAGAAGAAAGGAAATGGGATGCTACTATTCACAGGCAAATTCCTATAGGAAAACCTGCTTCATTCTGTTTCATGCCAGACACTGAGAGAGGGATTCACCTTTCAGCAGGATCCTAACCAACGCTACAAGATCAAATCTACACTAGACTTCACAAGAATACATGGAATGTTCCTTAGTAATAGAGTTTTTATTTAAATCAGTTTTAAGTTGCACTCCCTCGCACTTAGTTGTGTCATTGCAAGACCAGTGTTCGAATGCTTTGGGATTAGTCCAGGGGTCCCTTGGGAGGTGGTGCAATTGGCCAGTACTGTCTGGATTTGGGGGGTTATGGAATATGATTGCTCTGCCTCCTTGCGTGCTAGCAACCGTCTGTGGCAGTTTTGGCACCTGTGAGCTGCACTGAGGTAGAAGTCCAGAAAGTGAGTTCCATCCGGCATGTAAGGATTCTGGACTAGACTTCCTGGTTGAGTGAGCAGGGAGAAAGGAACCAGAATAGCTTTGGATGTGCTTCAAAACACATATTTCAACATTAACTGTTCTGTGACTGCTGGGAGCTCTTTTGGTGAAGCAGGCCTTAACCACAAACTGGATATCAGAAACCAGAGAGAAAAAAGGGGGATAATATTGGTGTTTTGAGGATTTTTTTTGACAAAAAACTCCCAATTAAATTAATTACAATCACTTTGCAATGGAAATGTAAAACAGTCCTTTTGGGATGGGGCCCTTGTTGAACTCACTATGGAATTATCATGTCATTCCATTTTGCTCTGTATCACAAGCATTACCATCAAGCTAATGTCAGAAGGATTCCCATGTTGCACTTGGTGATTAGCTGAGGTATGTCTGATCCGATTGCATTTGTTAGGTGTTGTGTTGCTTATTGTTTTCAGGCAACACATGAGTGAAATCTGTAGTGCTGATCCCAAGTGATTTAACCAAACCACCACCCTCCATAGTGTTCATTACCTTGGGTGTCTCTGTTCACAGCATCATTAATGTGCCTTAAGATCAGGGATATGTCTGCTTCTGTGCTCCTTGATTTTCCTGTTTTTTTGCACAACCTTTGCGATGTACCGGCGTGGGATGTATCGGCGTGGATAGGGGGAATGTGGCGGACAACATGGGTGGGGATGGGGAGGGCGGCCTGGGTTGTTTTTGATGTGCACATGGACCCTTCAGGATCTAGCCATCCCCTTTTTAAAGGGGAACCAATGGCCGCTCTAACAGAGCTTCAGAGGTTCTCTGCAGAGATGATTTTAAAGCATGTTATAACGCCCCTTTCCAGAACACTCCTCAGTAACATCATGGTCTTAACAAATTCTGTATTCACTTCCATAGCACGACGGCTTCATTTTTCTCTGTTTAAACGAGTACAATCTGACTTGCTATTATTAGCCTACTGTTAAGCATTTGGAGTCCCCCATGCCTGAAATCTTTCAACTTTGTCCTCCAATAGGGCAGTCCCCTCTGGATGATGATCAGTGACTGAATTATTAAGCTAGGCTAGAAGCCCTGATCGATAGCCCTGTTTAGACCTATAGGTCTGTGGCGATGCCACACCACTGTCCTGTCATTTCCCAGAAGTAGGCAGCAAAACGGTGCTGATGAAGGTAGAGGACATGGATGAGTGACGATTGTTCAGATGGGTGAGATGTCTCCTTTTCCGGTAACTGTGTTAAGGCGAAGGAAGAGTGGTATTTCAAAGTTGCCTTCAGCCACTGATACAGGGTCAGATATCTCACCCAAGACACATCAAGAAACCGCACAAAAACTACTTCACACAAAACAACTGCCTACCCTGGAAACCAAAATTAGACATTAGGACATGACACTTATGCATACAGACACACATACAAATATCAGCACTTTTTTATGGTGATCCACAGTAAACACCTCCCCCGACAGTGCCGGCTGTAGACATTTGGGGGCCCTAAGCAAAATATGATTTGGGGCTGTTACGAACCCTGTGGCTCTAGCAGTCTAGGGTGGATGGTACAGAGACCCGTAACATAAGCCTCATGCAAATTAGTGTAGTGTAAATGAACAGTGAGAACAAACGACACAGGCAACCAAAGCTAGCGTCAAACATAAAACATTTATTATAAACACACGGTAAAGGGGGAAGGGAAAAGGGGCTGAGCTGAACCCAAGAAATGAAATAATAGTCAAAACACCCCTAAACTGAACTTGCCTGCCTCAAGAACCGCTTAGCTGACTACTAACCAATACAAAAATACAGTGGGTGGTCCGCTCAGTTCTAACTAGC